>CM040240.1:195469599-195669599 GCA_022545495.1 Chrysanthemum lavandulifolium
GGATACTCTCAAGCATTAAAGTGGAATTCTTTAATTCCTACAAATCTAAGGCGATCCTCACATTTTGGGTGGAATTTAAGTGGTAAAGGGTTTTGTGCTAGTCATATAACTTCCTATCCATGAGACGCTTTATTAAGACTAATGACCCACTCCTACATGTCATGAAAAATTTTAAATTTGGTGCCAAAATTACCCTAACCGACATTTCTCATGGTTTCTTACACAAATGAAATTTGGACAAGGCAAATAGTCAAGGATAAGCATAGTTTCAAAGTTCCCGTTTTATTTTCCCTCCCTACACTTAAACTGAACATTGTCCCCAATGTTCTCCGAAAGTATCAAAGTTATGATAATGGAAGGTAATTAAAAACGAAAGAAACTAATACTCCCCGATTAGCTCGGTAGGATCCGTGTGAAGTAGTGGTTAAATTCTTCTCCAAGAAGAATGTATGCGTGAAAAGCTCCATCCAATCTTATGTATCTTCTTCTTGATAAATAAAACACCACACTTGAAGAAAACAAAGCGAAACCTTCGCGTAAAATCGCGGTAACAATATATATGACTCTACTAAACTAAGATATAATGCTTGTGGAATGGGTGTTCTGAAAATGATAAAAAGTTAGAAGTTGTTTCTCCTCCGACGCCTTCGGTTATCATGATAAGCTGTCTGCGATTTTATGGAAAAAATTCGAAAATTTTTATCTTTAGAATCGAAAAATTTTCGCAAAACATCCATTATGACTCGATACAAACATTTGACTCTAACAAACACACATGTATATCTTTTAATAATCGTAATTCTCATGTTCATGTTCTTTTTGAAAACGTGTGTAATCCTCCCTACACTTATCTCTTTTGTAAAATACCTTTATATGTAATTAAGGCGAGGTTAAAGACAAAATAAAGCATTTTACAAATTCAAACATGAGGATAAACAATCAATAAAAGATATCGACACACAAACAAGCAAACAATTAAGCATGGGTTGCCTCCACGAAACGCTTTTCTTTATTTATGATCTTGTAGCTAGACTCAAAGTCGTGCCCTACGTTGCCGTTACCGTCACCATTTTCACTTACTAACCTTTATCAAAGGTTGTAGACGTTGTATGCTTACCGTGGACTCCTTCCCAACGCCGTCTATTATGATAACGGTTTTATTTTTTAGATCAGTTTCTTTCACCGTATAAGGTCCAAACCATCTTGTCTTGTTTCTACCTCTTAATTCTTTTATTCTTGACTTGTACAAAAGCACTTTCTCTCCTTTTAAAAATTCCTTAGGGTTCTTTTGAGTTTGTGGTATTGAGGTAGGATTATTTCCTAACTTTTTATCGCGTTTCCACAATGTTGCATATAGTCCTTGAACCATGAAATCTCTAAGCCCTTTTTCCCATTCGTTAATTTTCTTCCTAACCATATTGTTAGGGACTTGTGGATTCCCATCAGTAATCTTCTCCATAATATTTAAAGGATATCTTGGAACAATAGGTATCCTAGCGTATCCCTTGCCACTCTTGAGTATCACGATGCCCTCACCGCATTTGATGGTTGCTTTGGCAGTGGCCAGAAAAGGTGTTCCAAGAATGAGTGGCATATTTCTATCTTCCTCAATGTCTATAATCACGAAGTCCACCGGATAGACAATATTGGCCACCTCTATTAAGACATCCTCCGCTACTCCTATGGGGTAGACATATGTGTGATTTGCTAAGGAAAGTCTAAGATTTGTCTTTGATGGCTTCTCCTTAGTCAATTTATTATAGACTGATAGCGGCATTATGTTTACATCAGATCCTTGATCAACTAAGGCATTTATATTATCAATGTCACCAAAGCTACATGGTATCACGAAGTTCCCCGTGGTTTCTCGTTTTTTAGTTACTGGTTTTTTTATAACCAGCTCATACATAGGTCCCATAGGCATGGTGTCATATTCTTTTTCTGTTATTTCTCCTTCTAGGGCTTTCCTAAGAACCTCGTTGTACCTAAAGTTGTTCACTTGGTTAACAATGGTTTTCTTATTAATCTCGTGCTTAAGTTAGTACTCAATGGTCTCGGGTTCATCATTGGTTTCAGCCTCTTCCTTCTTGCCTTTCTCAGTTTCCTTCTCCTCAACTGTTCCATCTTCATCAGGCACAATGGAAATGGCATTTACAAACAAAGTGGGGGGAAGGCGATCATCGCTTCTCACTAGCACCTTTTCAGGAACTTTTGTCTTAGTATACTCTTTACCAAGTTCATCATCTTCGTCATCTTTTCCCGCATCTCCTCCTTTGCCTATAAACCTCCTTTTCAAATTTTGCTAATCTTTCCGTATGAGCTGCCATGTACTCTCTCATTTGTTCCTTAAAGCTCGGTGAGAGTGGTATTGGAGAAGTAGAGCAGGCGCTTTTCGGAATTGAGATTTTGCTCACGGCAGTGATTCGAGAGAAGGGTGTTGGGTGGTTGGTGGAGTTAGCGGACTTAACCATTTCTCGGGGTTCGTTCAGAACTCTCCTTTGCCTCTCAATTAGATAATCGATCCTCTCTCAAGAGCACTCATTTGCTCTTGATGGACGCTGGAGGACTCATGAGGAATCGATATGGCATTAACCACTTTAACGGGGGTTTCATGGGATTCACTCCAATTTTTGTAGCTTTGATCGGCAAGCTCTTCTATAATATCCCATGATTCTTCAGCGTTGGAGTTGCTAAGCCTTCCACCGGCGGCTCGATCAATGGATCGTCTTGTGATGAAATCGGTATGGTCATTGAAGATTTGGATTTGAATCCAAAGATCAATGCCATGATGAGGGACTCTATGGAGCAGGTCTTTGAATCGGGTCCATGCCTCGTAGAGAGACTCACCTTGAAGTTGTTGGAACGTCAAGATGTCTCGTCTAAGCTTAGTAGTTCTCCCCGGTGGGAAAAATTGGGCAAGGAAACGAGAGGTGAGATCATCCTAACTTGAGATGGAGCCAGCGGGAAGTCGCTTAAGCCAATTACTAGCTTGGTCCCGTAGAGAGAATTGGAAGAGACGCAAGCGCGTGTTCTCCCGAGTAGTAGCATCGAGGTTGATGGAATCGACGATTTTAAGGAAATCCTTAAGATGTTGATTAGGATCTTCGGAACGAAGTCCATGAAATGCACATCCATTTTGCACCAACCGTATGGTGTCGGATCGAAGGGTCGTAGTTTGGGCTTGGTCGGGAAGCTCAATGGTATTTCTATAGCCTAGGTGGTTTGGTCTTGAGTATTCACCAAGAGTATGGCCTCTTGGCGGGTCATTTGGTGGTGGGTTGATAAGTGGTGGTTGATTATCACCTTCCATGATGAAAAGTGATGGGGTTACTAACAAAGGTCACAAAGAAAGGGGATAGACTACGAGGAAGCTAAAAATTGAGAAAAAAAGCTTACTTGATATGAATCAAGCAAGAGAACATAAACGAGGTGGAAATATAACTACCTATTCTATTCCCCGGCAGCAGCGCCAAAAACTTGATACCCGTACAACGCTCGTTCGGGGTGAAAGGAACTTCCTTTTCGTCGAACAAGTTTTTCAACACCCTAGGCAGTGAACCTAATCGTTGTAGTGTAGTTGTAGAACCCTAAAAATCGTAAATGCGTGAAAAGACTATTTTGCCCCTCTATTTAATATCTTTAAGATACGTAAAATCCGTCAAACTCAGTAGATGTAGAGTTTAACTTATAACTTGTTCGCCAAACCAAATATATGAGATCGCTTTACGATTACGTTTAAAATTTCATTATACGTTTCTCATTACATGAACCGAAAATTTACTAAGTACAAAGCACATATTAATGTTAATATAAAAGCCCATCTAATTTGGAAGTTGGACTTAGCCCATGTTTCCTCTCCCTTGGCTCGTTCAAAAGAATAACCGGTATCCCTTTTTTTTTTCCATGATACGCTCCACCTCTTGAAACAAAATAAAACCCTAAAACGAAAATAAACAGCAGCCTCCATTCATTTTCTCCTAGAAGATCAAGTTCCGAATAGAGTAGCAAGGATTGGTAATCGTGTATTGGTGTTATCAGTTGGGTGATCAGGTGGTTTAATTTTGTGAAGTTTGGTTGTGTCGTGTTCCCTTAATCTGCTCCCTTCCACTCAAGAGGTATCTATGATCATCCTTGTGCGTTATTAATTCGAATTACATACATATATATGACTTAACCTAACCTACGTATTAAAAGATGATAAGAATGGAATTGGAGAATCGGTTTCAAATGCATTGAGTCATGTATGAATCATAACCTATGAACTCTATATGTGTCGATCTCTGCTCTGTTTTCCTATTTGAATATGTTTGCTATATACGTCTTCAATCTGGCCTTTCGACACTTGTTTCGATCTCTAATATACAATATGAAATCTAAAATAAACTCAAGAAGTATAACATGGGGCGTATTTGTTTGTTCACGTGAATAAGGGCTGTTATTATGCATCTATATACGTTTCTATTTTGGCCATTTAAAACATTTATACGATCTCTTTATCAACCTTAAAAAATGCAAACCAAGGAATAAAATTCAGGAAAACATGCATGAATGAATGTCTCGTTATGGTTTGGTCGAGTGTGGTTATTCATGGTTTGATAGAGGTGCATGGGCGTTAAGCGAATGAAATTCAATTACAGGCGTCGAGCAATAAAGAGGTTTTGTTGCAACATGAAACAAGTCGAATTCGTACTTGGGTTTGAATAAAGGCAACAAAATTGCTCTATTTCGATGTAATTAAGATTTATTATAGACAAAAAATAAACGAAAAGACTAAACATATCAAAAATCGTACTAATTATATTATATTAGAGTGTTTGTCATCAAATGTAATTATTTTATCAAAATCATAGCATTTTCTAAATTGAAATATGATATGTAGCTAAAAGTTACGATTGAAAAAACTATGAAGCTAATGAGAAAATCATATATATGAACTCATGAATTTGTCCCTAAACAAAATATGCATACTCTATCTATTTTATATCTATGCAATGAACCTATATTCGTATAAGTATTACTAATAATATGTTAAATGAAAGAAAGAAAAATATGAATATATTATAAAATCCACTTTGTAAAAGTTAATAAAGCAAACAGACCCACAACCCAACCCACCTATCACCATCCATCTTCTTTCTTCCTTCATTAATCTCTTCATACTCCAATATTTCCGAGCGAATGTTACAATAGGCAAAACACTTCGCACTTTAAAGAGCTCTGTTTTTGATGACCATATAAGTGTCGATGGCACTGACTATTTAACCGAGGCACTAGCCCTATTTGTTACCGATATTAAAAAAATTTCTACGTATTTTGGGTGTCCGAGAGAGCTTGGTTGGGGGCAACGCCCCCCACAACTTTACATATGGCTCCGCCCCTGTGCATGGGTCGAATGAAATTCTTTTGTGTTGTGAATTCATAAGTGTGGGTCGTGGCTGTTAAGGTGTGAATGCATGAGTAATTGGTTAGTGTTTTGCATGTAGCCTTCATACATCTACACATACTGATATGGTTAAAGATGGATATGAGTGGAGAGTAGTAAAATGGGTATGCATGTATGTCGAGTGTGTACATATGGGTGAAGTGTTAAAACCAGTAAAGAGCCAAATGTAATATATAATATGTATGTAGCATGTCTTACGGGTGTAAGTTCGAGGTGATGGCGGAATGAATGCGGTGTGGGTCGTTTGGATTTTTGAAAGGGTGTCTGGGAGTCAAGCGGGGTTAACCATAATATATTTTACTAGGTCGTGAATGTTAATTGTTTGAACCATGACGAGCTTGAATATTGATCGAACATGCATATGGAATCTTGTGGGGTAACTTTGAGGTGACCATGGGAATAATGGTTGGGTCTTTTGGAGTTTTGAAAGTGTTTCGGGGAAGATGAGTCGGGGGTTTGTCATTATACATGTTGATCTAGTCGTGTCGATAAGCCGTTTGAACCGCGATCAAGCATGAAGTTGGCAGGTCGGGTTATAAGAAAAAGAAAGAGTAAAATGAAATAGTTACTGTACGCATGGTTTTCTTAATGTTGCATGTTATTATTTATAGAATATTTCACTTTTAACCCTCATTTTTAAATATTATCGCATGCAAACCTTGAACTATTATGAAATGACACAATACACCCTAAACTATTATATTGATAACATTAAGTCCTATAGTTTATCCTTTTGGCATTTGAAACATTGATAAAATGCACTTTAAACTTTATTTTGAATTATTTACATTGTAAACCCTAAACTTTGAGATATATACCATGCGAACCCTATACTTTGAAGTATGATCTAATAAAGCCTTAAAATAGGATATTTGTCATATTAAATATTTAATTTTGCCAATTATCATTTGTAACCCTTAAGTTTGGCTAATTAATGATTATTACCCTACAAGAATTTTAATTTCGTCCATTACTAAAAATGAGAATACGCTTATAACTCTAAAAATATTAATCGATTAATCGTTATGACTTAAATGAGCTAATAAGTATTATACGAATCGTAATCCGTGAAGATTCGTTGGAGGAGACGCGACGTTGTGTCTTCGTGTTCGTTCATTCGTTTGCTTTCTTTTCATTGGCGTTAAGGTACAATTTATTCGACCTTTCTCATAAGGTTTCTCATGATCTCTTTGCATCTTTGATCTCTTGCCATTTTGATATTGAACCTTTGCTTTCTCACGACCTCTCGTTATTGAACCTCATTCTTGAACCATTGCTATTGAACCTCGTTATTGAACTCATTCTTGAACCTTTGATATTGAACCTTTGATCCGAACTTTGATATTGAACTGCTGCTACCGAACTTTGATATTGAACTGCTACTCTTGAACTTTGATATTGAACCATTGCTATGAACCCTCGAATTGTGAACCATTGATATTGAACCTTTGATTGTGAAGACTTATATATAGCTACACTTTGAACCTTTGTTTGACCCTTCAGATTGATACCCGAGCCAAATATTGTTATCCTAGCCATGAAGGTAACATGGCCGTGTCATTGATGCACCAATGGCATGACTCTAGTGTGGTTAAGTGATGCTCCACACCGTCCCTATATTGTATTGATTATGCGCGCTTCATTGTTATTGTTATGGCCACTATTGTTCTGCAGGGGCATATGGATGCATCTTAGATTTGTATTGTATTGGATTGATATTGGATTTATATTGATATTGTATTGGTGATGTGGTGTGTGTGTGCAATACACCCACTCACAGCCTGGGAGCTAGCTACTCCATTGGTTACTGAGGTCTCCCCTCCTATTGATCTGGTATTTCGAGGTCACCCTCCGAATACAATGGCTACTATTGGATATTGGGTCGCTAATGCCACTATTGATTATATTGTATTGTATTGTTGGCTCGGGATAGATTTCGACAAACCTTACACTTTTGATATACCTATATTGTACCTTCGTATTCCCCAACGCACCATACTGTATTGATTGTCCATTACTCAAGACCTTATGTGACTCACTCTACTACCATGATATACGTTCCATTGCATTGATCTGTCATATTCTTATTCCGTTACTTCGGACTATCATCTCATTCATGTACCGGGGTTATTATATGATTGTTGAATTTGATTATGCTATTGACTATTGTTTACCCCGCTATGATATGATTAATATGCGATTATATGATTCACCTGTTGTCATCTGATTATATGTTATCCTACTGTTATGTGACCCTTTGATTTGTCTGGTGACCGTGCTAGTGTGCAATTGATTGGTTGATCTGTTTATCATGTATATTTCGTTCGGATAACCTCGTGGACTATGATTATCCGTTAGTATCCTCATCTGCTTATTATTGACCTGCCATGTTTTACATTCCTGCTTATGCTACTGTGTGATTCGGTAGATGGTTCAACTTATGTTGCTTGGCTTGTTAACTGTTTAGTTGCCTGTTATGACCTTAATTCATTCAATCATAATGTTCGTGATCAGTATTCCTACTTGTTACGTGTGGCTACTATGTTTTATTTGCTAATAGTACTTCTTCATTGATAATCTTGGTTCCGCTTTAACGTGGGCTATTTGACTTGTGCGATTTCCATGCTCACTTACTAATTAATTGCTTAGCTTGCTTTTAGATTTCGTTTGACTTGTACGTATTCGATTTTCCTAAATTTATTGTATGCCATATATATGTTGTGTGGATACGACGTCTGCTATGCTAGTTTATGTGTCGGTATTTGTATGCTCGATTTGTATGTGCTTATATATGTCATCAATGCTTTGTTTTGCTTCGTTCTCCTTGTTATCTGTTCTTTCTGGATATCTGTATAATTGTGTTCTGCAGGATCCTCATTGACTCATTGTTTCCCTTCCGTTGCGACCTTATTATTGTTTCCATTGTTTCATATCGTATTTCTGATTTTGTTTAGCTTTCGTTTTGTTATATCTGTTCACTGGGCTTTTAAGCTCATTGCATTTCATTTCTGCGGCAGTTTTAGGTTGGAAGATGGGCTTTGATGGGGTGAGAGTTGGATTATCCGAGTGGGTGATTCTAGTTAACTTATTATTTTGGGACTTATTTTGATGGGCTATTGTTTTGAGATTTCGTTCTATTTTAGACATAATGGATTTTTGTATTTCCTTTGTAAGTCATTCGCTTATATGACTTGGTAATTTATTTATCTAAGGCTTCTACTTGTAAAATTTTATTTGTATGTTATGATATGACACGAATGTGACACTTCTACCCTTGCCGGGTTGGGGTGTTACTGATGAGTATTGTGGTAAGCCTCGGAATTGATATCGTTCTCTGGGAATAGGAATGCTAGTGAGAAATTACTACGAAGGTTGGGGTTGAGGAAGAATATTTTTATCTTTTCATATTTTTTAGAAAATTGAAACGCACGAATCTCGGGTATTGGATTTGGGGGTGGTATTTCACCGATTACTCTACTTATCTAATTAACTAAGCTAAGGTGAGGTAGTCTATGTCTATTGTTGTGTGCTCTTATGATGATTTAAAGATGTGTTTACCTAGATGATACTACTCCTAGTTATCTCCTATTGATGGTTGAATTGTCACGTCCTTATTCTTAACGTTGTGTCTTCTAAGGTCGTAGGGTATGCTTTTCCCTAACTCTTTGAGACTACCTTAAGGTTATTGCCTACGAAATCTCTAGGATTCATAAACTAACTCTAAGGTTACCTTTGGATGTTTAGCCTACAATAACTCTAGGTGATTATAAACTAATGTTCACAAAGATTACTCAAGCATTAAAACACAACGAATGACCTATCGCAATACTAGGTCAATCACAATTAAGATAAGAGACAACCAATCAATATTCAATACCTAGGTTTCATAGATCTAAAAACACACAAGTAAATTAGCGGGACATGGAAAACATGCAATCATACACACAAACAATTGAAGACATAATTGAATTAATGAAGCAAATCACTTATCTTGTTGTAAAATAGGTATGGAACCCTAAGATATCGCCTAAGACAACCAAAGTTCGGTTTAGGTTTTACTCCACAAAACTACCTCTCCAAAAGTTTGAAAATTCAATTTATATATAGAGTTACAATATGCGACGTCACTCTTTATTTGTGACGTCGATCGCCGCCATTAGGTTTTCGTCTTGGCCACGTCAACTTTGCGACGGCCACCTGGCTGTGACGCCGACTTCATCTTCCGACGCCGTCGAGATCCAAATCTAGGCCGTCTCGAGTTGTGATGCCCTCTCTTTAAAACCCGATGCCGTCAGTGCAAAATATCAATTTAGCTACCGAGTTGTCAAAGTGTGTTCATGACGGCGTCGCCATTCGGGTCGCGACGCCACCTTCTGCTCCAAGACTTGAGTGTCTTGATTCTTGACTTTGGCCATTTTCTTCATATATTCACCTTTTCGTCCGAATAAGTGTCATTCTAGCAATTTGCCTTCAAGAGACCTAAAAAGTGAAAAAAAGAACGAAATAAAGCGATGCGGATATAAAAGTGGTCGATTAAGGGCTTTAATGACCCCTAAAAGTATACATTTTAAATCCTTATCACCGTGGTAAATGTGTAACCTTTACATTTTGCAATAGCAATAGTAGCTCATTATAAAATTGTTACACTATAAATTGTAGATGTTTTATGATGGTCGCCTATTGCTATTGGAAATTGTCTTGCCACCGTAACCATGCCTTTGTTGTTAGCAAATAAATTCATTACAAATTTTCCGTGAAGGAGTGAGACAATTCGAAATTACAATGTCACTATACTGGTGAGCATATGCGTATATATGATGTCCGTTTTGCAAACACCAATAGCTTTATGAGTACGTGTTCTAAGATATGTTCTCGATACAGTGAGCATATGCAGTAGCATTCACGAGGGAACAACGAGATGAACCTCCGGACATCATATCAAAGCTACGATCGCAATGTAATCGGGAAGGATCGTAGCTAATCATTTTGTCACCGATAATAACGAGAAGTGGCATGATGCGAGGATAACCATGACATGGGAAAGGCACGATGCAAGGAATATCAACAAGTTGCAACATAGTAGGGATACCAAGAAAGGACGTTGTAGATCGTGTCTTTTAAAGAAAGATACATGATGTGGTAACATTCTTAAGAGATTCTAAACCTTTCGGCCATGTAGAAGCATGAACCACTTAAATTATATATGCATACCTTTTATGAAAATTGTACATTTAATAAACGGCTAACTCACCATCCTTTTATTGCAGATTATATACGCTTTAATTCCAAAGCGGGTTTGCACATTGTCATTTTATCACATGGGTCAAAGAAAGTTCACGGTACAAACACACGAAGATGTAGACATATCGATCTGCAGAGTTACATGCCACAATACTTGATCCTTACGGCCATAGAATTATTGCAAAATTCATGATGCATGGCCGTGTGGCTTGGTAAATAAATCAAGACCATGTATTGCTATTGATACATTATTATTTGTATCTTACAATAGTTTTAATCAAAACTATTACAACTTTTTTTCCTTGAGCACTTATAAAAAAGCGTATAAATCTAATAAAATTTATTCCTTCACAATGACAGTTGAATGTCCCGCCAAAAGAAACACGGTAGAAAATTTGATAGTAGACAAAACCGTACATTAGTTTTAAAATACCTTTGATAAAAGAAAACAATCCAAAAATACGGAAGAAACACCAACCATCCCCCTTCTCAAAAAAAAAAAAAAAAAAAAGAAGGAAAAATAAGCAGACGCCCATAAAAAAAAAATACCTAACGTAACAACATGCATCGATGAAAAAAACAAGCACCGTATTTGTTAAACAAAACAAAACGTCACGCTAAAACAAGGCACGCTACACAAAAAAAAAAAAAAAAACATGAACGCCTGCCGCAACGCTATGACCGCCGCCATTCTTGTTGATCTTATACCACAATTGATTCATACAATACAATTATTCACATACTGGTACTATATGCATTAATAGTGTAATATCGTGATGTAGAAAAGTTCATTATAATCATATTTCATTGAACCTATCAACCAATCATACCACTCATTTCTTTTTATTAAAATATATTCACCCTTTTTGAAAATTAAATATCTCATAAACCGTTAATCGTTACGTCAAAAATTATATATCTCGACGAATTAAATTATCTTTCTATAGATATGTTATATATCTTTCGGCTAACTTTTTTTTTTAAATTTCGTCAGTAAAAATCACACGCGATTTGTAAGAATCACGTGTGATTTTAAAATCACATGTGATTTGATTTTACGAATCACACGCGATTTTTACAAATCACACGTGATGCCCTGACTAACTTTAAAAAAAGTTCGTCGAAAAGATATAACAACGACATCTATGAAAGATAATTTAATTCTCGTCATGATCAGTATTTTTCAGAACAAGATTTACCATTCATAAAGATATGTTGTTTTAAAAAAAGGTGAAAATAAAAAATGGATGAACGCGATTGGTTAATTGGTTATGGTTTGGCTAAAAGTTGCATTTAAGAAAGACAAAAAACCACAATCATGAATAAAAGATGACAATCTTTTCCTTAAAAAATGCCATGATTAACAACCTAGACACCGCATGACTATTTCCTACTCTTTTTTTTTCACACAAGTCACAAACATGCACACTTACACTTACTGACACACCAAGCCATGATTAAATCTTGAGAAGATAAAAACACTGTGGGCACAGGTCAAAACACCACAAAAACATTTAAAACCAATATATAAAACTATTTTTATCTTATCTTTGTTGTTGTTCTTACCAAACTTGGAGTAAACAGCCGGCAGAGGCAAAACCAATGTTAAATTTTGTTTGTACCCTACTAAATTAATGCCAAAAGATGTTTCTTTTGTCACTGTCATGCATAGTATATTGCATTATACATGTTCATAAAAATACTATACATTAATGGGAATTGGGTAGGTAATAGGTTAATGCAAATTGGGTTCTTTGAATTTCTGGAAAAAAGATGGTTTATTTGTTAAAAAAAGTAACATTCTTTTGTGTGTTTGTGTGGCTTTATGTTGTGGATTGGTTTGTGGTTATGAAACTGGGAGTGGGATTGTTGAAGGAAATTAAATGTTCATTTGGTTCCACATTCACATGATGATGTTGGTTGGTTGAAGACTGTTGATCAGTATTTTGTTGGATCCAATAACAGTATACAGGTTTGTTTTTTTTTTGTATGTGGTTTAATGTGTGTGGTCTTACTTGAATATGAACGTGTTTTTTGATGTTGTAGGGTGCTTGTGTTGAAAATGTGTTGGATTCTGTTGTTACGTCACTGGTTCGTGATCCGAATAGGAAGTTCATCTTTGCTGAGATGGTATTAACCTCAGTTCATCTGAATTATACTGTTTGAGTTCGTATACGAAAATTGAGTGAACTGATCTAATGGAGTTGAAGAGTATATACATCATAACCCAACTTCTTGCTTGTGTACCAATTGGATGTGCATTCTGAAAGTGATCATTGTGACTACCAAGAATCAAATTCAAATAGTTAGTTGGTTATTGCATTAACAATCTCAAGTTGATTATGGCAATAACTGATATTAAGGCAAATATGTCCTTAAGTTTAGCAATTGATACTGTCGTTTTCATTTTTATGATTTATCTATGTGCACCAGGCCTTTTTCAGAAGATGGTGGCTATTGCAAAGTGAGAATATTCAAGATGTTGTGAAAAAGCTAGTTGCTTCTGGCCAGTTAGAATTTGTGTATGCAATCAATAAAACTTTTTAATATAGAATTTTTGGTGGTTATTTTCCCAGTTACTAATTTTAGATACTGATGTTTGAAATAATTACTGGATCAGTAATGGAGGCTGGTGTATGCACGATGAAGCCGCTACACATTACATTGACATGATTGATCAAACGACTTTGGGCCATGATTTATTAAAGTTCATCTTTAATGTAACTCCACGGGCTGGATGGCAGATTGATCCATTCGGGCATTCTGCAGTTCAAGCGTATCTCTTAGGAGCAGAGGTAATTATTCTATATTCATTATAACCGTTAGAGGTGGAAAATGGGCGTGTAGGGCGGGGTGGCTCACGGGTCAAAACAGGTAATTTTAGTGTGGGCCTGTTTCAAACATCAGTTTAATCATAAATATTATGCTAAATGAATGGTTATTGATGTAGCTCGGTTTGATTCATTACATTTTGCACGGATTGATTATCAAGATAGAGCAAAGAGGAAGATTGATAAAAGTCTTGAAGTCATATGGCGTGGCTCCAAAACATTTGGTTCTTCTTCTCAGATATTTACCAATGCCTTTCCTAAACACTACAGTGCACCAAATGGTTTCAATTTTGAAGTTAGCGGAGACTTTGAGCCCGTTCAGGTTATGTTACTTACAACAAAGTGAACCTTTTTTAAAGTCAAATAATCAGTTATCTATGTTTATATAACAAAAATTCTTTTCATGGTCATTCTATCTAGTAATTCCTAAATAATGATAATTTGACGAACACTTAACTATCAGATTGTTTTGTTAGTACATGTTCAAGCATCAGAAGCTCTTCCAAACTTTATCTTCAACACACGTTTTATTTATTACAGATAATTATTATTTCTTAATTTTTTTTTTTACTAATTACATATTCTTGTTTTAAAAAGATTACATTTCATGATGTTGAAACAACAGGATAGCCCTCTCCTCTTTGACATGAATGTTAAGAAACGAGTTAATGATTTCATTGATGCCGCATTGACTCAAGTAAGTTTTTTCTTATGTAATTAAATGATTGAATTTTCGAGCCATCGTACTTGCAGCTCCTTCTCCAATATTGTTTTATTCTACCTCTATTAACATCCTTTAGACAATGGTATTGAAAAGTACTCCATATTAGCTAAATAAACGTGTTATACTATTTATCTTCAATTAAGATGGGCTTTGAAATGAAGTAGCTAAACATTATCTTTGGTTTTTAAATTTCATTTTTATTGTTAAAATAAGAAATATTCTTGCAAAACACATTTAGAATTTACTGTCAAATAGAAATCAAAATCTTGTGTATGTTACTTAAAATTAAACAAACAGAATATTACTAAAAGGCAAAGAAAACTTGCACTTCGTAAAGCCGTGTGATTTTTTTTTTTTTTTTTTTTTTTTAAACTGTCAAATATGATAGACTGATTGTTATGTGTTACTAGAACAATGGTTGAAGTTAATCACGGCTATTTTTACAACTTGATATATATATTTGGAAATATAACAATCAGGCGAATGTGACGAGGACAAACCATATTATGTGGACAATGGGAGATGACTTCCAATACCAATATGCAGAGTCTTGGTTCAAGGAGATGGACAAGCTAATTCACTATGTTAACAAGGTATAATTCCTATTCCCAATTTTGTCACAATCATCATTTTTAGTTTCTAAAAATAACTTAATAAGGATTGACACCTGTTTATGATTGCAGGATGGTCGAGTGAATGCGTTATATTCCACTCCATCTATATACACCGACGCAAAACTTGCTTCAAATGTGTCGTGGCCACTCAAAATTGATGATTATTTCCCGTGAGCTGTTTGCACTCATTCTTTACTTATCAAAGCTATCGACGTTGTTAACATGCTTGTTTCTTATGTGCAGGTATGCGGATGGTGGAAATTCTTACTGGACAGGTTACTTTACAAGTCGTCCTGCTCTCAAAGGATATGTTCGTTCATTGAGCGGATATTATTTGGTAAAACTTAGAGTTAGATCACTCCCATAATGTCAAAAGAGTGTAAATACTGTCACAAAACTAGAGAAATTGATGAAATGGAAAAATTTGCATTTTGTAAACGTTTTCTTATGACAAATTAGGCAGCAAGGCAGTTGGAGTTTCTGGCAGGAAAGTGGCTTAGAGGTGCCGACACTTTTAGTCTTGGAGATGCTTTAGGAATTGCACAACATCATGATGCCGTTACTGGTACTGCTAAACAACACACAACAAATGACTATGAAAAACGGCTAGCAATTGGAGCTCTTGAGGTACATCTCTAATCCATTCTTCAACCAAAGACTTTTCATCCACTTATATTTACTATATGAATATTCATGTTCTTTAAAATTTTGATAGGCTGAGACTGTTGTCAATTCGGCTTTATCATGCCTAACAAGCTCTACATCCAATTGCACCATACTCACATCAACATTTAGCCAGGTGATGCTTCAGACTCAATCTAAAGTTTCTTTTCTGTAATATGACTACTTTTGTTCTTTTAATTTAATAACTATCTGTTCAGCATATAACCGAGCCTTGACAGTTCTTACCTCTATGACAGTGTCCCCTACTGAATATAAGTTATTGTCCATCAACGGAAAAGATTCCTTCTGGACAAAGTTTGGTAATACAACTCGATATTTCACAATATAACTAATTACTGATAATTTCAGTAACAGATTTTGCGCTCTTTTTCAGGTTGTTGTCGCTATAACCCTCTTGGATGGAATCGCGGGATTATATCAGGATCCCAGTGAGTCCAATGTTTTCTGAATGTAGTTCTTACATTTGATATATTTTATAAACCAATTTATGTAATTGTTCATTGCAAACAAAACCTTTGCTACAACTGTACTCTTTTTTAACAGGTGAAAGATGCTAATGTTGTTGTACAAGACAGTGAAGGGAATACAGTTGAAGCACAGTTCATAGAATTCAATAGTGTAACAAGCAACCTAAGAAGCTTTTACACAGAGGCGTATTCGGGTATCTCACCACAAGATGTTCCAAAGTATTGGCTTTTGTTTGAGCATCTGTGCCACCTTTGGGTTGGAACACGTACTTTGTTACTGAAACAGCTGGAAAAGGTACCCCAATTCATGTTTTGAATATGCATTCTTTTCTTAAAACTTAAAAGTCAACTAAACTAACACAAAGATGCATGTGTTTCATTATGTTATCTACGTTATAATGATTGCCCAAGACATGTATAAAATTGTCTTCAGTTTTAGTAATTTATTCGGTTAATTCAGGAGAATACGTCTCCCTGGTAGACGCACCACAGAACGAAACTATTGAAATCGGACCAGGGAGCTTGAAAATGTCATTTTCGTCAAAGTCTGGGCAACTAAACAGAATCACAAATTCAAGAACAGGAGTAAGTTTATTACTCGTATTATAATAAATGAAATGGTGTTTCTACTTTCTAACATTTTTTTTTTCTTTTTTCCAGATTGATTTACCGGTTCAACAAAGCTATCTGTGGTATGGTAGTGCAGCTGATAATCAGGTAGAATAATTAATTTTCCATTTATTCCGTTCATTTCTTCTATTCATATTGGCGGTATCATATTTGTAAACTTGGATGAAAATTGTATGTACATTCTCACACATCGTTTGTATATTTTCTTATAGCCTTCTGGAGCATATATTTTCCACCCTAATGGCTCACCCCCAACCATCGTTTCAAGATCAGTATGTATTCTTCTCCTTTTAACATTTCATTTTTTTCATCCCGATTTTGTATAAATAAACCTTGGGTCGGGTCACATCTTTGTTAAGTAACATAATCACTTACTTTCAGGTACCTATTAAAGTCATTCGTGGACCACTTGTCGATGAGGTTCACCAGCAGTTCAACCCATGGATCTATCAGGTTAGGATTCCGATTCTAGATAATGGAACCATGTTTTTGATAAACATTGACTATTGGTCAATTCTGGTTATCTTTTATGGCTGACGGGTCAAAGTGGCAAACTGGAAAAACAAAAAACATATTTAAGAGGAAACAAGTCGAAAGCCGCTAAGAAACAAGTGTTTTCTTATTGATCCAAACCTCCTGAATCTTGTTATTCAAGAATTTATGTTATTACTGAAGTACAATAATTTTTTGTCATATCTGACACCCTTATTAATTGTAACAAAAAACTTGATTTTTTTGGTCAAAAGTGCTTGGGTCAACCCAAACCGACCCAGTCCTTACAACAAATAACTACCTATTTTGATCTTTACTAAGCGGGCCATTTTGACACGTCTAACCGACCTGTACTGTATGAGAAGGACCCATTCTGTACATATGACAGTTGTGTTTGGCATTTTCTTCCTCCTTTAATTTTTTATGTTTATATCCTTTCAGGTGACCAGACTTTACAAAGACAAGGAGCATGCCGAATTTGAGTTCATAGTAAGTTTGCCTAACCTCTTTTACATCCTGTACGCAAGTCTCTTTAAGAATGATCCTTGACAATTCAAATTTTGCTTAAACAAACTTGGTTAAACCTGTTGGCATGTACATAAAAAATGTACAATACAATTAGGAAACAGAATTTTAACAAGAAGACATGTTAATTATAGATCGGTCCAATCCCAACGGATGATGGTGTTGGAAAAGAAGTAATTACAAGAATTACAGCTGATCTGGTCACTAACAAGGTGTTATATACCGATTCTAATGGAAGAGACTTCCTCAAAAGGGTAATACCGGTTTTACATTCTTTTTTTTTTCCTCTTAATCTCAGTAATTTCTTCTTAAGTGAAGCAATTCTTGATCAGGTGCGGAATTATAGAGAAGATTGGCCTCTCCAAGTCACGCAACCTGTAGCTGGGAATTATTATCCGGTAACTCTCCTCTATTCACCTGTAGGACACTACAAAACATATTTGCTTATTACAAGTTCTCTTCACTGCTCTGGTAAACGCTATTTTTTTGCCAAGTTGTTTACAACTTATAAACATGCAGAATTATTCACATTTATAAGCATGAAAAATGGTCATAAAAATTTATAGTGCTTATAGTTGTGGAAAAAGAATTGGTCCACCTTAAAAAAGAGTTGAATCCGCAACAACTTTCTTTTATGCAAAAGGAAGCATGGAGTTCAAAATCCTTCCAGTTGTGGATAAAAATTGTGTGCTGTAGTCGGAGTTCTCGCATGATATTAAAATATAGTCTTAAATTTGATGTTTTTTAGCTCAATCTCGGGATGTACACAACAGACAACAAAACCGAGTTGTCCATGCTTGTTGATCGTGCTACCGGTGGAGCTAGCATCAATGATGGACAAATGGAAGTTATGCTCCATAGGTACTCTCTCATGTGCCCTAACATGATATGAATTCTCATTTAATGTAAATTTTCTATTACGGGCATATAAACCTGACTGGATCTTTTCTTTACAAGGCGGATCCTCTTTGATGATGGTAGAGGAGTGGATGAATCCTTGACGAGACTGTGTGTAATAAGACCACGTGCCAAGGACTTGCGGTATAAACCATAAGCCTTGTTCAACTATCAGTTTTATGTTACAGCTATCCTTTCTTAGATAGTACCCACAAATGACAAATAAACGATTTAAATGAATACTAAAGCTAGTAATACAATATGGCTTTAGGTTCGAGGAAACTATTATATGAGTGTTGACCAAGCTGGTAGCGGATCGCGGTGGCGTGGGACAACCGCCAAGAGATTTATTCTCCCTTCTCTTAGCTTTTACACATGAGGTATGCTTTCCTGACATTGTCAAAATGATTTCTTCGGTGGGTCCGTGTGCTTGGGCTTTATGTCAAAAGTAGAATAGAAAATAAAAACACATATCATTTCAATGAACCCAAATTTTCTTTTCCAGTTGTAGAAAAAACCAATTTTATTTATCCTCTTTCCTGTCCAAAGTCGACGAGTTAGATACCAAATAACAAAAATATTTCTCACAGAAACAAGAAGATTATAAAGCTTCTCACTCAACAAGATCAACAACAATGGATCCAAACTACAGTTTACCCCTAACGTCGCATTAATTACACTTCAGGTAATATTTTTTTTATTTTTTTTTGGTCATTATACATAACAATTCGAAAGTTTTCCTTGCTCTTTCTAACCTTGGCTTCTTTGTAGGAACTGACGGATGAAATGTGCTCCTTCGTTTAGCCCATTTATACGAGGTATCATCAATTAAAACTTTGTTTTATGAATCTTTTATTTAGTTTCTTAAATAACTTTTTTACTTGTTATGAATGTCATTAGGCTGGTGAAGATGTTGACCTTTCAACAATAGTCAAAGTCGAATTGAAGAAGATGTTTGCTGCAAAAACGGTACATCCTCACACAAAATGCTTTTATGGGTACCAAAATTTTCTTTGATATTGTAACCATATCAGATTACTTTTTCACAGATCAAGGTGATAAAAGAAACTAGCTTATCTGCAAACCAAGATAAGTCTGCGATAAAGAGCATGCCATGGAAGGTTGAAGGCGGAAGTGGGACGGAACCGGCAGCTGTTAGAGGTGGGCCCATTGACCCTTCATCTCTTATTGTTGAGCTCGGTCCTATGGAGATTCGAACATTCATGTTACAAATTTGATTGGTTTGATGCAATTCTTCAAGCAACAAATAAAACACTATATTCCATTTTGTTAACAAGATAGGATTCACATTGTTGTACACTCATTTCACTCCATTTTACATGTATATGCTCACTGTACGAGTTGGTGCAACATTATCATCGAAGCAAACTTATTCAACAGTTCATGAGTATGAACTTGCTTACAACAATGTAAAGGTCATGAATGCAGGTTTTACATATATCGATTGATTTCCTTGTAAATTATCAGAATGAGCTGCGGCTTTAATGAGTTCAAATTTTATAATCGCGACAAATTTGAGATGAAAGGCTTTAAAAATGTTGGCATGAGTTTTGTTGTATGGTTGTCATGCTTAAATATTGGGTTAATCAGCTAAAAGTCGCATTGTGCACCATTAACTTTTGTATTCTTACTACAATACCGTTATGCTAAAACGTTTATGAAGAGACACGCAGATCGGAAACTCTATTATCTAGAACATCTTTCCCCATTCCCTTCTTTTGTACCTTAATCCAATCGCCCTCAGAGATAGCCTTGCTTCCACCACTATCGAAAAGTGGTTGAGGGTAATAATAGTAGTAAAAATCCAACAAAATTGTTAGTGTTTGGATAAAAATTTGATGTACAGATTACCTCTATTTTCAGGCTAAGTTTGATGATAACTCCTTTTATCATCCATTCTCAACTTCACATTTTTGCATTTGCTTTTTTACTTTCCCTTCACCTTTATTTTTATTTTTTTTTCCCTCAAGGTGAACAAATATATTACTCTCAACAAGAATTTACAAAACTATAGGACAATCTCCACACTATATAATAGAGGAGCCCATGACACATCATTATTGCCACGTCAATGATTACTCAATGATGACATGGCATTCAATAAACACTTCATCTCAGGCTATAAACTAAAAATGAAAATGCCAAGGTTCGAACTTGGGCTCTTAACAAAATAGAGACATTCGTTCAACCACTCTACCATGAATAGCTTTGTGATAAATGTTGAAAAAACAAATTACTAAACGATCCTAAACACAAACACAATTAAGGCTACTTGGTGTACTTTTCCAAATCAAATTAACCGAATCTACACACAACGAAAATTAAGGAATGGGGCGTTTTGTTGCTAGAAATCAGGGATACACAGGTTTAATAATTTCTTCCTTCATCTATCTTTGATTTTGCTTTTTAAACTTTCTGTATTTTGTTAATTTATTCAAGGCAACTATATCAAAACTCAATCAATCAATACTGATTTACAGCTATGATGAAGCACGAAAATGAGAGGATTTCATTATTGTGTGACCTAATTTGCATCTATAAATTCAGAGACTCACATTTGATAATACATCACAATCACAATTCACGACTCATTCATAAGTAACAGTGTTTTTGTTATTCATCTTCAATAGTGTTTTTCTTTTTTCATACGATTTCTGTATTATCATTGTTTTATTTAATGAAGCAGATAAACAAATGGAACAAATCAGGAAATCAACTCTTTCTTATGCCCCTGGTATGTTTAGAACTTGATGATACATTGCGTCTTAATGATCATGATAACTATTATGTTTATCAACTGTTTTTTATTTTTAGATACGGAATATGAACCAAACAATGGTTCAAAGTCAGTGGACTCAAGCATTGTTTCAAAAACTGGTATGTTGGTTGTTAAATGTTGAATTCTTATAATTTAATAATATTATGATTATGTCATGTAATATGTGAATGATAATAACAACGTTATATTATCTTTATGATATGTTCAATCAACTACGCAATGGAAGCAAGTCATTGGGGAATGGGTGACTATTTGCGTTCTTTCTTTGTAATGCTCATTATGTCCGACACTATGTCACGTCCTGATGTTGTTTGGGAGAAAACATGACGTGTTATGGCAGATGATGTTCTAAGTGTTGAACGTCGCAAACAAAACAATCCAGGTACACACTTCATACTTATATGTTGTACATCAGATTAATGTTATTTACAATCGAGGTACTAATATTATATTATCACTATAAAAGTTATGAGAAAATATTCCCAACTTTTCGAAAGAAGTGTTTAAATATTGTAAACATTCGAACAAATGTCATACTTCTTTATTTGCTGAATCATTATCTTTTTGGTTAGTTATGTTAGCTAGAACCAGTATACACAACATAATAAGAAGTGTTTAAATGTACTTTGCTAACCACATGGTCCAAAAATATTTGTCATCAGTTATCTTCAGTTTTAATAAAATATCTTAAAGTTGTTATGAATGAAAGATTAAAAAATGTAGTTAACCTGATCACAGACAAAAAAGATCCAAGCTTTATTCATCAAGTTCTTGACCCATGAAGAAATAGACACCAAAGCATAGCCGGTGAAATAGCACTAATGTCGACAAACAACCTATCGAAACAACAAATTTGTAAGAAATCTTAATGGGTATCATTTAAAACATGTTAAAAGATATGAACTTACTTACAATCACGATTCGCTAATGCTGTGAGCGAGGAATCAATATTATTAACTTTCATCGACCATTTGACTAAAAGTAATTAGGATTGTTTTGGGTTGAGACCGTAGAAGATTAAAGATTTCAATTATTATTAGGCGCATGTTATCGATTCAGTTGCTGTGTTCCATATGATAAGTGCATGGCAAGCTCGATGAGTTGCCATATCTTGCGACTATTTTTCCATATGATAAGTGGTGACCAGCAGTTTTATGTCGGGGTTTAAGAATCCTTGGTTAAGTGAAAGTACAATTTTACTTTTGGTTTGAGTTTTGAATATAGTTTCTCCGTCATATGAAAACTTGAATAGAGTGTTTATGTTTTTGATTTTCCAATTTGTAGGTCGAAACAGGCATTTGGTATTTCTAGAAGCATATAGAAAGTGAGTTCAATCATATCCAAACTCATATATTAACTGTGATTCTACAATACCTCAACTAAGATACATACTCAGCTGAAAATGGAAAAGAAGTTCTTCGTAGGATTTGAAATATTCGTATTTAATTCAAAATTGTTCTTTATTTATTTTTCAAGCAACTTATAATATTTTGGAAGACACGGTGCTATTATTGGTTTCACGGTTATTAGAACAGTTACTTATCCATTTTTTACTGCTTCTTTTGGTTCATAAAAATTTTGTATTCATGTGTTGTCAAGACATATCAATTAGACTTTATACATATGCATAACTCCAAGTTAGTAAATATAACAGAAGCTTTGTGCCCATATATTATTACAACCTTATGAAAGTAGAGCTGACCCATCGGGCGGGTTGAACAACTATACAGACAATCCTTGTGAGCGCCTATAGCCTCAACAAAACATAAACATGCTATACTAGACAACAAGTATTGGAACCGCCGCGACTATTTTTTCAACATATTGTTCAAAAATAAGCGATCATTCCATCATGGGAATTGCGTGTGTATTACCTCCCACACTTGCTCCATAGTGTTAAAAGTTTGATGGTAACTCCTTTTATCATCCATTCTCAACTTCACATTTTGCATTTGCTTTTTACTTTCCCTTCACTTTTACGTGTTTTTCATCTATTTTTTCCCACAAGGTGAACAAATATATTACTCTCAACAAGAATTTACAAAACTATAGGACAATACACAGACAATCCCTGTGAACTGCCAACAAAACATAAACATGCTATACTAGACAATAGCATTCAAATTCTATACAATCATGCTTTATACTACACCTTATACCAAGTACTATATGAGTAAATCTTCTTAAAGACTATAGAGTATGTTGGTTGTATAGTCTTGGCAACTACCAATTCGTTCAATGTATTAAAAACTTAAAAACGAAAACATAATGCCTATAATGGATTCTCACTTGTTGTAAGATAATCAAAGTCGCTGATTTTGCTCGTGCCTGTAACACAACAATACCACTAGGTGGTTACATAGGAATAATAGGATATCACTTAAAATCGTGTTATCACTTTCCAAAGTAAACTATTAGACCATTATTACCCTAATGCGTGGGTTACACGAATATCTACTTGGGATAAGACCAAATGTTAGTTATAGAATTAGGCACAATTCAATAACCCTTGTGCAAATAAGTGTTTAAGATTTCGGTTTGTTTCTCTTTATTTTAGTATGTTTCTCGGTGTGTTTATCTTGATGAAGACATTCTCTATATATAGTAGAAAACTCACTCTAGTCAATGGAATTTATGAATGATTAACGGCCAATTAATCACCCATAATAAGCCTCCATTATTATAGGAATAGTGGTTACATGACCAATTAAGCGTGATCATAAGCGATCATAACAACTACTTGAATGAGTCAAAGCTGTTACAAATTAATCAACTGCAACACTACCGTAGGAACCAATACACTAGCGGCGGAACCAATACACTACCGGTAGGAACCATCGGTTACTACACTAACGAGTAACCAATACACTAGCGGCGGGAACGGTACACTACCGGCATGAACCATCGGTCACTCTGCTATCGGTGGTAACCAATACTACTAGTACAAACCACTATTGAGTCGGGGTGATCGGGGACCTCATGGGTGTACACTGCATACCTCCTTACCCAAAACAAGGTGTGAACTAATCCCACAAGTTCACTAAATTTTCCAACAATCCTCCCAAATCTAGTTCACTTCCTTTTCAAGAAAAACAAACATCAAACAAAACATGTGCATAAGCGAAAATATCACGAGTTGAATTTCCATCTTAGTACATTACACGTTCAAATATTCGAGAATCGGGGTGTTCTAAAATTGAACCCTTGACCCATTTGAATATCGAAGATAAAATACACACAAGTTTTCAAACACTTAACGCTCGACACTTTACAAGCCATGTGTCCATATCCAGTTCATAAATGTTGTAAGAGCCAAAGTCCATAGCTCACAGGCGGCAAAACTTCAACATTTACATAGGTGGTTCCTCTTTATTCATGCTCATGCCAAGCACTTTTTCAAAGAAATTAACCATTAAGTAAAGACTTCATCCTCCTTTCGGTGAGTTACGAGCACAACCTTGGGATGTAAAATAAACATGTACTCCAGTCTCATTGAATGTTCGACTTTCCACATTGAACTCGGCTCCCAAGTTTCCTCATGAGGAGTTGGGTGTCTTAGCATTCGATGACTAAGTTGGACTTAAACCCATCCCTAGCGAGACTTTATAACCAAGTCTCTAGTTAATCCATTCGCCAAGTGATCGGCTAAATTGTGTTGAGATCTTACAAACTCTATAGATACCACCCCATTCATGATAAGCTCACGAATCATGCTATATACGACACCTAAGTGTCTAGACTTCCCATTATACATCGGCTATAAGCCTTTGCCAATGTAGTTGCACTATCACAGCGGATAGAAATAGTAGGTGCTATAGGTTTAGGCCGCGATGGAATCTCAAGAAGCAAGTTTTCAACCATTCGACTTCTTTATCGGTAATTTGCTAAAGCCACAAATTGATTCCATTGTTGAGCGGTGATGCAAGTTTGCTTCTTGGATGCCCAGAAATTACACCTCCACCAAGTAGGAATACCCGACCACTGGTAGGCGAATTGTCTTGATGTTCTTGATCGACTTGCATCGGTGTATCCTTCTATCTTGAAGGATAACCGGTATATGAGAGACTATAATCCATAGTTCTCTTGGATACTTCAATACCCTCTAAATTGCTTGCCGATGATGAGCACTAGGATTACTAGTATACTGCTCAATTTACCTACTGCAAAAGCAATATCGGGTCTTGTACAAGTCATGGCATACACCGGGCGACCAATTACCCTAGAATACCCAAGTTGAGATACTGACCTTGCCATTATTAGGCATCGACTTCTCACAGTATCCATAGGTGTACTCTTTGGAGTACAATAAAAGTAATTGAATTTCCTCAACACCTTCTCAATAAAGTGAGACTACGATATAGAAATTCTTTTACTTTCATGTTTAATTCTTATACCAAGGATAACATCGGCCTCCCATGTCCTTCATGGAGAACCTTGATGACAAAAATTCCTTTGTCAAGTCAACTGATTTTGGTCGGTGCAAAGATCAACATGTCATCAACATAAAGGAAAATGATGACTCCTTTACAGTTCATCAAATTTGCTATATACATTTGTCACATTGGTTAAGTAAATAACCATTAGACAAAACCACTTCATCAAATTTTTGATGCCATTGCTTAGGTGCTGCTTTAGTCCATAAAGAGACTTAATCGGTTTACACCTTGTTTTCATTGCCGAGCAAGATGAAGCCACGAGGTTGGTTCATATAAACCTCCTCATCAATTCACCATTCAAGAAAGTTGTTTTCACATCCATCGATGAATAATCAGTTGTGAATAGATGCCAAAGCAATCGGTCTTATAGTGCGTCACGAGCCATAGGGGCATAAGTATCAAAATATTCTATCCCGACTTTTGTTTAAAGCCACGAATGACTAGTCTAGCCTTGAACTTTTCAATAGTTTCATCTACCTTCATTTTCTTTTTGAAAATCCATTTGCAACCCGAGGTTTGCAACCGGAGGTAGATCGACCAACACCAGTGTTTTTGCCCATGATGGAATCCATCTCATCATTGATTGCTTCTTTCGAAAGCAATATCACGGGACTTCATTTCTTCTTCAAATGTCTTGGGATCATCCTCAACAATGAAGCAATAGGAGTATTGGTCGGAGACCTCATCCTAGTTCCTTCAACTAAATATAGTTGAAACTCGAGGTCCAAATGACTTTGGATTCACGGCCCTTTGCTCTTTTCGAGCATAGGTTCGAGTTGTTGAACCACAACCTCATCGAGGGACCACGATGGTTCTTCATCGAGGACTTGATACACCAATTTTATGAGTTCCATTAGGAATCCTCGACTTGGTCTAGGGATGATGAGAATCTATTCTCATCAAAGTTTGCATCCTTGATTCAATTATAGATTTAATTGAAGCATATTCATTAGGTTCAATAACATAGAACCTAAAAGCCTTGGTATGCTTAGCATATCCAACAAAGATGCAGTCAATGCCTCTTTCACCCAAAGTTTTCGACTTTGGATCGAGAGTCTTACAATGACCCTACAACCCCGGACCACGAGATAATTCGAGGTTAGGTTTCCTTTTAGTCCGAGTTCATAAGGGGTAACCTTGTTTCTTTTGTTGGGAACCCTATTTAAAAATAGCAAGTTGTTAACATAGCTTCACCCAGAACCCTTGACTCGATCTGAATAGGACAACATGGAATTAACCATTTCCTCCGGCACCTGTTTTTCCTTTCGAAATACCATTTCTTTGAGGAGTATAGGGAGCGATCGTTTCATGGATTATACCAACATCTTGAAAATCTGAGTATACATGTACTCACCTCCTATCGGTCCTTAATCTTTTGATCGGGGACCCAGTTGTAATTCAATTTCGGTTTTAAATACTTTGAATTTATCTAAGGAAAATGACAAAAATGCATCGAACTTGACACTTTTGTGATTGTGTGTGACTACTATTTTTTCATTGTAACACAAACCTTTTGAATTTTGTTATTGTATATACGATTTCCAACATGTCATAACACGTGAATCATCGACTCATTCGGGTGTTACCGTGGGCCGCCAACTCATTTACCACTATTACTTTTAGGGATAATAACAAAAAAATGTATCGAACTTGACCACTTTTGTCATTGTAACACAAACCTTTTGAATTTGTGTTAATGTATGTATCGATCAACCTAAACTTGGCATCGTTAGTCCTTTATACTAACGATTGTTAGACATAACTTAAATTTCGTTTCTTACGTTTTCATCCCTTTTATCGTTTTCATTTGTTTTCTTATTTTCATCCGTTTTATACATTTTCGTCCATTTCTTACGTTTTATATGTTTTCGTCCGTTTTTTACTTTTCGTAAAAGCGTGTAAAAAGAGCGAAAACATGTAAAATCGGTGAAAACGAGCGAAAAAGTGAAAAATCGGACAAAGCGTGTAAATTGGACGAAACTTGTAAAAGCAGACGGCGTATAAAGGACTAACGTTGCATTAATAAAATAAGCGGACGTGTGTAGATATAAAAGCGGATGAAAGCGTGCAAAAGCGGATGAAAGCATATAAAAGCGGATGAAAGCGATACAAAAGCGTAAGAAAATTGGCGGCGTATAAAAACATAAGAAAATAATGTATAAAAGCGGATGAAAGCGTAAGAAAAAGAATGAAAGCGTATAAAAGGGGATGAAAGCGTAAGATTTTTTAAAGTTATGTGCTTAACGGACGTTAGTATAAAGGACTAACGATGCCAAGTTTAGATTATTTGGATACATACATTAACACAAATTCAAAAGGTTTGTGTTACAATGACAAAAGTGGTCAAGTTCGATACATTTTTGTTATTATCCCTAAAAGTAATAGTGGGTAAATGAGTTGGCGATCACATGTAACCCGGATGAGTTGGCGATCACGTGTTGTGACATGTTGGAAATCGTACATACAATAACAAAAATTCAAAGGTTTGTGTTACAATGAAAAAAAATAGTTGGCTACACACAATTACAAAAGTGTCAAGTTCGATGCATTTTTTGTCATTTTCCTTTATCTAATGCTTCATCCTTGGTATGTGAGATAGACATAACAAAACCTAGAAGCATCATCAATAAATGTCACAAAGTACTTCGTATTCCCCAAAGAGGAGTGGCATGCAAATCACACAGTCATTGTGTATTAGCTCAAGAGCTTAGTTTCACGTTTAACACCACGAAAAGGTTTCTTAGTTATCTTGGTCAACATGCAAGTTTTACACTTTTCGGTGTCCATGTCAAATCTTGGGACTAACCCATCCTTAGACATATCTTGCATCCTTTTATAGTGTACATGGCCAAGTCTAGCATGCCAAAGGGTAGAGTCGGTCGGTCATTGGTGGTCACAAAGGTGAATTAACACTATCGGTGACAATATTAAGCTGAACATTTGATTACACAAATAGCCAAAACCAATAAACGCACCATGCTTAGAAAGAACAAATTTATCAAACTCAATAACTTTTTTATATCCATGATTATTCAAAATACTACTTGAAACCAAGTTTTTCCTTATATCAGGAACATGAATAACATTAAACAAAGTTACAATCTTTTGAGAACTAAACTTAAGATCTACACAACCACGACCATGCACCAAGGCTATTGACTCATTTCCCATGTGAAGAATAGAACCATCATTCAGTGACTCATTTCCCATGTGAAGAATAGAACCATCTGCCCTTGTTAGGATCTGCCCTTACGTTATCATGATATTTGTGAAATTACTTACAAGGAACTTCTTACTTGAAGCATCCTCAGCCATATATTTGGCATCTAAGGAATCCCATAGTTCTTTGGAAGAACCAAAGTTCTGATAAATGTCAAAGAGTGAATCGAACATGCCATTGAGAATAAGACCTCTGCAAATGTAGTCAACATTCTTCCATTTGCTCTTTCTCTTGAGCTGCTCCATAGTTGCATCATCCCCACCATCTAGGATAGGTGTAGTCAGAACATAGACCACACTCATGCTTGACAGCAAGAAGTGCATCTTCTTCTGCTATCTCCTAAAGTCCACCCCTTCAAATTTGTCAAGTTTGGCAAAGTTTGAAGCCATGTGTTTCATTGCAGCAGCAGCCATTGATTATCACAAATAGTTGACTTTGATTGTTGGTTGTAACAATCCAGAACAGGGTAAGACAAAGTCAGCAGCAATACCACTAGATAGTTACCGGATATCACTTGGAATCGTGTTATCACTTTCCAAAGTAAACTATTCGACCCTAATGCCTGGGTTACACGAATATCTACTTGGGATAAGACCAAATGTTAGTTATAGAATTAGGGACAATTCAATAACCCTTGCGAAATAAGTGTTTAAGATTTGGTTTGTTTCTCCTTATTTGATTATGTTTCTTAATGTGTTATGCTAATGAAGACATTCTCTATATATAGTAGAAAACTCACTCTAGTCAATGGAATTTATGAATGATTAACGGTCGATTAATCACCCATAATAAGCCTCCGTTATCATAGGAATAGTGGTTACATGACCAATTAAACATGGTCATAAAGCGGTCATAATGACCCACTTGAATGAGTCAAAGTGTTACAAATTAATCAACGCAACACTACCGGTAGGAACCAATACACTAGCGGCATGAACCAATACACTACCGGTAGGAACCATCGGTTACTACGATGTGATGTAACCAATACACTAGCGGCGAGGAACGGATACTACCGGCGGGAACCATCGGTCACTACACTATCACCTAAAGCAATCTCACCCTATCCACGCACCTAGACCTATTGCTAAGAGTCTAAACATTGGTGAACACTGTAGAAAGTTGTGATTCTTGAACCTAATATTGGAAAGGGTAAAGGGATTGCAGAGCCAACTTTGGTGTTTGAAAGTACAGAGGAGCAGATAGCTTTTGATGAAGAATTTGCTAAAAGATTACATATGGAAGTAAATGCTAAAGAAATTGCTAAAGAAAAGGAAAGGGCAAAGCAGGGAGAAGCCTCTAAACAAGCTGTAGAAGAGTGGTAAATGGAACACATGTATTTTACCCTACATAATTACGAAAAGTAGTTCAGTTTACTCGTAATGATTATCTTAGCTTCGTAGTCCTAAAAAGGGTCAATAAAAACCAAAAATAATTCAGCCCATAGAAGGAATCTATACCAACGTCGTAAACAATTGCATAGATGATGCATATAAACCACTCCTTATTAGTCTACGAACTGCAACTAAATTTTTTAATGAACCTAGTAATGTTACATACTTAACTAATGACATCTAATGTATTATACACTACATAATTACGAATCAGACAGACATAAAAAAGACCAATGTAATTATTTCCCGGTACTCAACTAGGGGATCGATAGCTTTATCCTTGGCAAGATATGTAATTATTTTCCGACTCATAATATTATTTTGGTTTCATTATTCAATTATAATTTTGATTCTCAATTAATTGTTTGCGAATTAATTCTTATTGTGTTCTTAATTAATTGTCTTTTAATTTATTATTGGCCAATTAATTATTTGATATTATGTGTTTGTTTATTTATTGTTTTATATGTGGTTTTATTTGTCATTCCACTCGAGTATTTTGGTGACGTGGAAACTAGGTCCTAGCCTAGTTATGATTCTTTTATTATTAATGCTTTTGCGTTATTAATTGTTTCTAGTGTATGCATGCGCTGTTTATTGGTAGCCACCCTAGTTTTGGTAGTTTTTAATGGCGGTAGTGTCTAGTTGCTTAGGAGATATGACCAAATGACCCTAAGTAGGTAGACGAGTGGGAAGGGTAAGATATGACAAGCCGACGACCTTAACCCGCTTGTGCGATTTGACCAACTGATCACCTGCCGTTTGGATGAACTTAAGAAGTTAGGGATGAGTGTTTAAAATTCTAGCGCCCGGGCACTCATTATTATAAATCTTGCATGTAGCGGTACTTAATGACTTGGCTTAGGGGACTAAGAACAACTGGACTTACGACGGGTCACCTGACTTCTCCAGTGGAACCCTTTGCTGATAGATTAGGACGAACTGACCAAATGATGTCCTAGCGACTTTGACCCCACTTGAAACAGGAATCTAGTTCTTTTAGAACTCATGTAATGTAAAACCCTAAAATCTCAAACGTGTTAAAAGACCATTTTGCCCCTCAGACTTAATAATTGTGAAATACGTATATTACGTCAATCTTGTCAATTACGTTCTAACCTAAATAAGATATGAATGATTTATACAAGATAATGAAATTTACTTTCACTTATGTCTATTGATAATATATATATCACACATCATAAGTTAAATGGACTACATGATATTTACTAATTGCAAACAATTAAATTAAACTAAATGAATCAAGTAAATATGGGAAGTGATAAAGCGGTTGAGTCAAAGATCTCCCCCTAATCGGTAATATCACGCCCCTAATCCCCATTTATTTTCTCATTTACTCTCTTTATATCTCCCGATTACGGTTCAAAAATAAACCTACAAAACCTAATCCTCCCCAATCAAAAGTGGCGGCAAAATAGTATACCCTTCATTCCATTGAATTCAAGCGAGAAAAAGGAGGAAGCTGTGGTCGTATGTGGTTATCTGAGGTCTTTGTGATCGTGTTTGGTTGAAAGGAGACCTTGGTTGTGGAGTTCTTGAAGTTGGTCGTGGGTTTTGGATTGTTGTCGTGGGTTCTAAGCAAGAAGAAGGCTTTGCCGTGGGGTATTTGGTGCCCTAATCTTGTTCATCTTTCGTTCACGCTTCAAGGGTAACGTATCATATGTCTCATTCCATCTCCGTTCCATTTTATTTGATTTAGGTCGTGTGGTTATGGCCTCCAGCGAATACATATTATGAATTATTCAAACACATGAAATAATAACTATACTACACATGAAATGATATGAATGAACCACATGAAATCATGACCTTGGCTTTGTTTTATGTCGAATGAATATGGACCTATGATCCTTGATATGAATCTGCTTTTGACCCTTTATATACGACACATACATGATTTTATTAAAGAGTTAAATGAGCTTTGGAATATACGTGTTCGTGTCTTGTAAATTAAATCGATACCAAAGTTATTTAAAGATCTCGTTTGGTTTTATTTGGGGCGTATGGATTAATATTGGGGGAGGGAAGTCTCGACCAAAAATGCTAACACACAAGGAATTGTATAATCATGTGATAAACGAGTTCAAATGGTCTAAAACGTGTATGATAACCATAATCTAAAACCTATGGTTTATATTGTATATAAGTCGATTTAATAAAGTACAAGGATTGAAATTGTAATTATTGAAACTTGATGGGTTAACTTGTTAATATGATAACTAAATGTACTAAATGGGTAAAACATGTAAACTTGCTATATTTACACTTTTGACCCTCTACTATGTAATATTGACAGTTTTGACCCTAAACTTGTATAACTAGTCATAATTGACCCTTAAACTATGATAATACTTGTTTTCATCATTTTAACCTAATTTGACTTTAATTATATCATTTATATTCGGACTGAAAACACGCTATTTTTGGAAAGTTACTTAATATGGAAACCTGCTAATTATGGAAACCTGCAATAAATAGAAACCTGCCTAAAATAGAAAGTTACCTAAAATGAAAAGTTACTTAAAACGGGTAAACTACTTAAAGTGGAAACTTACTAGATAAGGAAAGTTGCTATATTTGGAAACTTACTAAAAATGGAAAGACTCTCATAAAACCTAAAGGACTTAATCTAAAATAAAATACTTAAACCTCATCGATAAGCGTATGTCCTTTCATACAGAGATCCCTCGAGGAAGGAGTGATCTTTCATTGTCTCTTGTTTCCATCTATTGTGTTTGCTTTGTTGTGTAATAAAGTGCAGATATTCTGACCTTATCTCTTAAGGTTTCTCATGATTCGTACACATCTATTGATATTAGCTTTGACTATTATGCCTTTGCTCTGAGCCTCTTATTAGGGCTTCCCTATGACTTTGCTATGCACCCCTTTGATTGAACGTTGATTATGAACCTTCTGATTATGTACTTTTGTTATGAACCTCTGATTATGAACCTTTGCTATGGACCTTGATATGAACCTTTGACATCTGAACCTTCGACATGAACCCTTATGTTATGACTATTCTTTGACCCTTCAGTTTGATACCCGAGCCAAATATGTTTCCCTAGTCATGAAGTTACCATGACCATGTCATTGATGCACCAATGGCATGACTCTAGTGTGGTCGAGTGATGTTCCACACCGTCCCCTTTCTGTTATATGATTATGAGCTCAAGATATATGTTTGGCCACTATGATTCTACGGGGGCGTATGGATGCATCCTAGATATGTTATATTATGTTATGATATGTTATGATATGATTTATATGGTGAATGATGTCGTGTGCAATACGCATCTTCACATTCTGAGAGCTGATCACTTCATTGGTTACTTGAGGTCTCCTCTCCTATTATATATGGTATTCCGAGGTCACCCCTCTGAATACAATGGTTACTATGATGTGATATGTTTATGCTATGATATGGGCTCGTGGTAGATGACTGACCCTTTTCCTTTCCGTTTCATTATCCTTTGTTTATACCTCATGATATTTCCCATATGCACCTTATGATTATGTTATCTTCGTTTCTTATCCTTCGATTATTTGTATTGTTATATATATTTGTTCACTGGGCTTTTTAAGCTCAGCCGCATTTTCTTTTCCTGCGGCAGGTAACTAAGCTAGGATCTGGGATTTAGTTATGGGTTTGAGTGATGAGCTGATATGGATATTACGACCTTATCATCTTAGTTTCCGCTTGATTATGTCTTGACATTTATTTAGACTTGGATTATCATTATTTATGTCTTTGGAGTATTTCCTTTCATTGAACTTATGTATCGTTAAGTCGTGTTAACTTGATTTTCCTTTGATTATTTATTTAAGACTTCCGCTATTTGCTTTATGTTCATTATGTATGCTTTGATATGACACCATACTGGGATACTTCTACCCTTATCGGGTTGGGGTGATACAGTTATGGTATCAGAGCCCTGCTTTACGACTTGTAGTCAGGATCTGTGACATGTGGACCCTAAAATTTGACCCTTAGAGCTTAGGTTTGACTTGTGAGGTTTTGGGTAGACTTTAGGTTTCATTCTCGTCATTTCCGTTCATGCTTTTCATCTTGTTTTCTAACCTTTGCTAATCGTTCAGATGGTGGCTACACGCAGAAATGGTGAGACTAATGGGGACGGTACCCCTAACTTCGAAGCGATGATTGCCAATACTTTGGCTAACGCCCTTCCAAATATCACTGCTGAATTGGTGACCACTATCACCAATAATATCAGAAATGGTGCGGGTACTTCAGGTGGTGGTGGTGGTGGTGGTAATCTACCAACTCAGATTCATGTTTGGATAGAGAGGTTCACTAAGCTCAAGCCGATTGCTTTCCGATCTGCTGCTGCTCCTACTGATGCTGAAGATTGGATGACACATATAGAGAAATTGTTTAATGTCTTAGGCTGTGCTGATGAGTTTAAGACTAGGCTGGCTGCGTTTAAGTTAGAGGGTGATGCATTTAATTGGTGGAAAGTGTACCTTCTAGCTAAGGAGGAGAACTTTGTCGATACCTGCTCATGGAACACTTTCCGTGAGATATTTATAAGCGATTACTTTCAGTTTAGAGCGGCGGCGATATGAGCGTGATTATGGGGTAATCGGTTGGATAGGAAAATTCGAATGAGTATATCGACGGTTTATGATTTGGTTGGTTTTGTTGGGGCGATTACGGGTGATGCTAGGAGACAAGCTCGACATTTTAAGTGGGGTTTAAAGATATGGGTGTTGGATCGGCTTATCAACAACGATTACGCCAATGTAGCACAAGTAGCGGATGCAGCCCGCAATATCGAGTTGCTACATTCTGACCAGGGTTCAAATAAGAGAAGTAGGGACGGCGACCGGGTTAACTTTAGGGGTCGCCATGATCGGTATGGCGAGGTCGCGGGACCATGGTGCTGATATGAGGGGTCGCCAGGACCAAGTTCAGGAGTTTAGAGCTCGTCGAGACCGAGGATATGACTTGAGACGTCAGGAGACTCGGGGCCAGGATCAGCGGACTATGGGTAGAGTAGGGAATAACCGTCAGGGTCATGGAAGCAGTGGTCAGCGTCAGTTTAGAGACCAGTCTTCACGTGGTTCCCAGCATGATCGTTCTACAGTTTCGTCAGCTCAGAGGAGGCCTACTGAGACCTTACCTCCTCCTCCACTTTGCTCCACTTGCGGAAAGCCCCATCCGGGCGTCTGTCGCAAGGCCACTAGAGGATGTTTTGCCTGCGGGTCCCATGCCCATAAGGTGAAAGACTATCCTCAAGGGAAGCATGTTGCACCGGGAAACACGGTCAGACCAGCTCCGACCATGGGTCATGTTTATTCTATTACTCGGGACCAAGCGGCGAATTCTTCAGGTACCATTACTGGCATCCTTTATATTGGTGATCGTACTGTCTTTGCTTTATTTGATACCGGTGCTACTCATTCTATTATATATGTCTCATTAGCAAATAAACTGAATATGACCCCCACACCTTTATCAAACCAATTATCTATCTCCACCCCAATGAAAAATCATGTACTTATTGATCGTGAATATGTAAACTTTCCTCTACGTTTCGATGATGGTATTCGTTCGGCTAATCTACTTCCTTTGGATATGTTTGATTTTGATGTTATTCTGGGTATGGACTGGTTGGCTTTGCATAGAGCTACCAATGACTGTCATGCTCGAAATGTTATCTTGGTAATATTCACCAACCCGATTTCGTTTATCATGGTGCTCGACCGCTCAAGTCTGCTAAGATCATCTCGGCTATGAAAGCCCCACTCTCATTTCTCATGGTTGCACAGGCTTCGGCATCCATTAAAGATACTTCTCGGAAGTTCGACTATTAAAAGTCTTTACATTGTCGCGAATTCTCCGATGTGTTTCCCGATGAACTTCCTGGCATTCCTCCGGGTAGGGAAGTTGAATTTGGCGTTGAGTTGATTCTTGGTGCTGAACCTATTTCTAAAGCTCCTTATCGTATGGCGCCGATTGAATTAAAAGATTTGAAGGAGTAGTTACAGGAACTCTTGGAGAATGGTTTCATTCGACCCAGTGTTTCTCCTTGGGGTGCACCTGTGTTATTTGTTAAGAAGAAGGATGGGAGTATGAGGTTGTGTATTGATTATCACAAGCTGAACCGAATCACTATTTGTAACCGTTATCCTCTTCCGTGCATCGACGACTTATTTGACCAGTTGCAAGGGGCTAAGTTGTTTTCCAAGATTGATCTGAGATCCGGTTATCATCAATTATGTGTGAAGGAGCAAGATGTTCCTAAGACCGCGTTACGTACTCGTTATGGCCATTATGAGTTTATGGTTATGCCGTTTGGTTTGACTAATGCTCCTGCTGTTTTCATGGACCTTATGAATCGGGTTTTCCACGAGTACCTCGATAAGTTTGTGATTGTTTTCATCGATGATATTCTCGTTTATTCCAAGATTGAGGCAGAGCACGAGCAACACCTCCGTATCGTTTTGGAGACTCTTCGGCAACAGAAGTTGTATGCGAAGTTTTCTAAGTGTGAATTATGGTTGAGCCAAGTTGCTTTCCTTGGTCATGTGGTGTCTGTTGATGGTATCACTATGGACACGTCTAAGGTTGAGGCTATCACCAAGTGGTCGAGACCTACTACCGTGACGGAGGTTAGGAGTTTTCTGGGGCTTGCTGGTTATTATCGACGTTTTGTTGAGGGTTTCTCTCAGTTGGCGTTACCCCTGACGCAACTGATGAGGAAAGGTGAAAAGTTTGTTTGGATGGAGGAGCGCGAAAATTTTTTTGAGGAGTTGAAACAAAGGTTGGCGTCGGCGCCAATTTTGACTCTTCCATTGGGTTCTGGAGGTTTCTAGATTTATAGCGATGCATCAAAGAAAGGTTTGGGTTGTGTTTTGATGCAACATGGTAAGGTGATTGCCTATGCTTAGAGGCAATTGAAATCGTATGAAGAGAATTATCCTACGGATGATCTAGAGTTGGTTGCGGTTGTTTTTTCCTTAAATATTTGGAGGCATTACTTGTACGGCGAGTCGTGTGATATCTTCACTGACCACAAAAGTTTAAAGTATATATTCACACAGAAGGAGCTCAATATGAGGCAAAGGAGGTGGTTAGAACTTCTTAAAGATTATGACACGAACATCTAGTATCATCCGGGTAAGGCTAATGTGGTTGCTGATGCGCTTAGCCGGAAGTCGGGTATGATTGCTAGTTTGGAGATTGAGCCCAGGGTTCTTCATGATCTAGAGCTTTTGGATGTAGAGTTTTGTATTCGGGGTTATGACGGTTATTGGGCTAGTATGAAAGTAGAGTCCAACCTTATGCTACAGATTAAGGAAGCTCAGAAGGATGATGGTGAGCTTTGGTTTGTGGTTCAGAATATCGAAGCGGGTAAGCAGACAGAGTTCAGTGTCAATGGTTTTGGCTTCGTATGGTATGAGGGTCGACTTTGTGTTCCGAATGATCCTGCTTTGCGCGAAGCTGTTTTGTCTGAGGCTTACAGTTCCCCTTTCACTATTCATCCTGGTTCAACCAAGATGTACCGGGATCTTAAGCAACATTTCTAGTGGAATGGTATGAAGCAAGATGTGGCTTCGTTTGTGGCCAAGTGTATGACCTGTCAGCAGGTTAAGATTGAGCATCAGAGGGCGAGTGGTTTGTTGCAGCCGTTAGATATTCCTACCTGGAAGTGGGAAGAGATCTCCATGGATTTTGTCACGGGTTTGCCTCCTACTCGAAAAAGACATGATGCGATTTGGGTGGTTGTTGATCGACTAACCAAATCTGCTCATTTCTTACCTATCCGGAAGGACTTTCGTGTTACTAGATTGGCGGAGATATTTCAGCATGAGATTATTAGACTGCATGGTACTCCTACCGCTATTATTTCTGATAGAGATCCACATTTCACGTCTCATTTTTGGAAGAGTCTGCAAAGAGCTTGGGGTACGCATCTCAAGTTTAGTACCGCTTTTCAACCTCAAACTGATGGTCAGATGGAGAGGACCATTCAGACTCTTGAGGACATGTTGAGGGCTTGTGCGTTGGAATGGACTTGAAACTGGGATGAGTATCTGTGCTTGGTGGAGTTTGCTTACAACAATAGTTGGCACGCTAGCATCAAGGCAGCACCGTATGAGCTGTTATATGAGAGGAAATGTAGGGCACCTATTTGTTGGGATGAAGTATGTGAGCATTTGATAGAGGGCCCGGAAATCATCGAGATCACTAATGAAAAGGTGCCAATTGCTAGGGAAAGGTTGAAGGAGGCTCGTTCACGCCAGAAGAGTTATGATGACAAGCATAGGCGCGACTTAGAGTTTCGTGTTGGTGATCGTGTTTTTCTAAAAGTTTTTCCGTTCCGTGGGGTTAAGCGTTTTGGAATCAAGGGCAAGCTCAGTCCTTGATTCATCAGACCTTTCAAGATTTTGGATCGTATTGGGGAGGTTTCCTACCGTTCAGCTCTACCTCCTCAGTTATCTCATGTTCATGATGTGTTCCATGTATCTCTTCTGTGGGGATACAACTATCATCCGTTGCACGTGGTATCCTATCCTTTGGATCGATTCAACGGATATGTCTTTGTCTGAAGAACCCGAAGCTATCTTAGATCGACGAGATCGAGTCATGAGAAACAAAGTCATTCCGTTCGTGAAAATTCTTTGGAAGAATCACCCACAGCGTGAAGCTACCTGGGAAACCGAAGAATCTATGCGAGCAAGTTATCCGCATTTCTTTTCGTAGTCTGGTATGTCTCCTTTTGCTCTCTTTGTATTCATTTCAATTTTCGGGCACGAAAATTTTCTTTTAGAGAGGAAGAGTTGTAAAACCCTAAAATCTCAAACGTGTTAAAAGACCATTATGCCCCTCAGACTTAATAATTGTGAAATACATATATTACGTCAATCTTGTCAATTACGTTCTAACCTAAATAAGAAATGAATGATTTATACAAGATAATGAAATTTACTTTCACTTATGTCTACTAAATAATATATATATCACACATCATAAGTTAAATGGACTACATGATATTTACTAATTGCAAACAATTAAATTAAACTAAATGAATCAAGTAAATATGGGAAGTGATAAAACTGATTGAGTCAAAGATCTCCCCCCCCCCAATCGGCCAATATCAATGCCCCTAATCCCCATTTATTTTCTCATTTACTCTCTTTATATCTCCCAATTACCAATTCAAAAATAAACCTACAAAAAACCTAATCCTCCCTAATCAAAAAGTGACGGCAAAATATTATACCCTCCATTCCATTCAATTCAAAGCGTAAAAAGGAGGAAGCGTGATCATGTGTGGTTGTCTGAGGTCTTGTGATCGTGTTTGGTTCGAAAGGGAGACCTTGGTCGTGGGTTTTGGATTGCTGTCGTGGGTTCCTAAGCCAAGAAGAAGGCTTTGTCGTGGGGTATTTGGTGCCCTAATCTTGTTCCTCTTTCGTTCACACTTCAAGGGTAACGTATCATATGTCTCATTCCATCTACGTTCCGTTTTCATTTATTTAGGTCGTGTGGTTATGGCCTCCAACGAATACATATTATGAATTATTCAAACACATGAACTAATAACTATACTACACATGAAATGATAAGAATGAACCACATGAAATCATGACCTTGGCTTTGTTTTATGCCAAATGAATATGGACCTATGATCCTTGATATGAATCTGCTTTTGACCCTTTATATACGACACATACATGATTTTATTAAAGAGTTAAATGAGCTTTGGAATATACGTGTTAGTGTCTTGTAAATTGAATCGGTAACAAAGTTATTTAAAGGTCTCTTTTGGTTTTATTTGGGGCGTATGGATTAATATTGGGGGAGGGAAGTCTCGGCAAAAAATGCTAACACACAAGGAATTGTATAATCATGTGATAAACGAGTTCAAATGGTCTAAAACGTGTATGATAACCATAATCTAAAACCTAGGGTTTATATTGTATATAAGTCGATTTAATAAAGTACAAGGATTGAAATTGTAATTATTGAAACTTGATGGGTTACCTTGTTAATATGATAACTAAATGTACTAAATGGGTAAAACATGTAAACTTGCTATATTTACACTTTTGACCCTCTACTATGTAATATTGACATTTTTTACCCTAAACTTGTATAACTAGTCATAATTGACCCTTAAACTATGATAATACTTGTTTTTATCATTTTAACCTAATTTGACTTTAGTTATATCATTTATGACTAAATATGCTAAATACGGAAACCTGCTGTTTTTGGAAAGTTACTTAATATGGAAACACATTAATTATGGAAACACGCCTAAAATGAAAGGTATCTAAAATGAAAAGTTACTTAAAATGGGTAAACTACTTAAAGTGGAAACTTACTAAATAAGGAAAGTTGCTATTTTGGAAACTTACTAAAAGTGGAAAGACTTTCATAAAACCTAAAGGACTTAATCGAAATAAAATACTTAAACCTCATCGATAAGCGTATGTCCTTTCATACGTAGATCCTCGAAGAAGGAGTGATCTTTCATTGTCTCTTGTTTCCATCTATTGTGTTTGCTTTGTTGTGTAATAAGGTACAGATATTCTGACCTTATCTCTTAAGGTTTTTCATGATTCGTACACATTCATTAATATTAGCTTTGACTATTATGCCTTTGCTCTGAGCCTCTTATTAGGTCTTCCCTATGACTTTGCTATGCACCCCTTTGATTGAACGTTGATTATGAACCTTCTGATTATGAACTTTTGTTATGAACCTCTGATTATGAACCTCTGTTATGGACCTTAATATGAACATTTGACATCTGAACCTTTGACATGAACCCTTATGTTATGACTATGCTTTGGCCCTTCAGTTTGATACCCGAGCCAAATATGTTTCCCTAGTCATGGAGGTACCATGACCATGTCATTGATGCACCAATGGCATGACTCTAGTGTGGTCGAGTGATGTTCCACACCATCCCCTTTACATTATATGATTATGAGCTCAAGATATATGTTTGGCCACTATGATTTTGCGGGGGCGTATGGATGCATCCTAGATATGTTATGTTATGTTATGATATGTTATCATATGATTTATATGGTGAATAATGTCGTGTTTAATACGCGTCTTCACATTCTGGGAGCTGATCACTCCATTGGTTACTTGAGGTCTGCCCTCCTATTATATATGGTATTCTGAGGTCACCCCTCCGAATACAATGGTTACTATGATATGATATGTTTATGCTATGATATGGGCTCGTGGTAGATGATTGACCCTTTTCCTTTCCGTTTCATTATCCTTTGTTTATACCTCATGATATTTCCCATATGCACCTTATGATTATGTTATCTTCGTTTCTTATCCTTCGATTATTTGTATTGTTATATATATCTGTTCACTAGGCTTTTAAAGCTCAGCCGCCTTTTCTTTTCCTGCGGCAGGTAACTAAGCTAGGAGATTATGGAGATTATGACCTTTGTCATCTTAGTTTCCGCTTGATTATGTCTTGACATTTATTTAGACTTTGATTATCATTATTTATGTCTTTGGAGTATTTCCTTTCATTGAACTTATGTATCGTTAAGTCGTGTTGACTTGATTTTCCTTTGATTATTTATTTAAGACTTCCGTTGTTTGCTTTATGTTCATTATGTATGCTTTGATATGACACCATACTGTGATACTTCTACCCTTATCGGGTTGGGGTGTTACATGTAATGCGATAGTAAACGCCGGCTCTTAATGACTGCTATTAGATTGCCCAATGATCCCGGGTGACCTGTTCATCTTGGTGAGGATTCTAAGAACCATAGGGTAGACGAATTGACAAAAGGATTCTATCAACTTTTGCCACTTGTGGATGAACTCGGTTTAAGAATTGCATCATTATCTTTCCCGTTAGCTTGTTTACCAGAGAACCAGCCCAATTGATCACGTGACACCTTAAATATTATCAATCTTTACACTAAAACTTATTTATTTGACTAATTTAATTAATTAGACAGTTAGGAATCAACCGTTCTTGGGACGACCTCGGTCTTACCATTCCCTCACTACATGCGACCGACAAGACTGCTTGCCGTGTTAGTGCATTAGGTAGGCCATAGGTAGACTAGTTACTATAAATGTAAAACCTAGTCAATAAAACATGCATCGACCTCTGGCTGTTCCAAAGCAGAATGACTTGAGTCTTTGTTCCACTCATGGCGTTGGACTATTAAATCCCATGCAACTAATATTGCACTTACCGTTATGTGATAGGGTTGCAAATTTTGAAGGCGACTATCAACAACGTCCACACTCTTGCATGCCTTCTTTGTTAGAACTACCTAAACACAATTATCCCTAACCAAATAACCCACACATTGCAAAACAATGGCCGACCTAATGTGCATGCAAAAGCATAACAAAGAATAATAGACACTATAGCTCCTAAAAAGCATCATACACCTTCTCACTTACACACACTGATGAAACAACCTAGAACAAACCTGCAAAAGAAAAACATAAACAGAGAAATCGAACATGCAACAATGAACGAATGATCCAACAAACGGCGTACCTACCACAAAATCAGTAGAAGAACCAAAAGACACGTAGCTTCACATCAAAGAAAACAAAATGACATATATATTGCTTGAAAAGAGCCCAAAAAGTACACCATTTTGTGCTAATAGCAGGGGCAATCTTTACGGGCACATCTCCTACTTTTTATCGGATAAATAAGGTAAAAACCCACCACCTACACACACAGGCCATCCCTTAATTAAAAAGTATAAAAGAACATTTAAAATACCATTGCTTAATAAAAGAGTATAAAACAACGTTTAAATAATACCACCAACGTCACCTAAACCCATCGCGTAACAAAAAAATATAAAAGAATGTCTAAAATAATACCATCGGCCTAGTGAACACGCCATGGCTGCAAATCCAACAATTTTCCCTGCTAAGATGCGACTCACCTCAACTGTAACTTTGTTTAGAAGCGTATTCACCATGGTTGCAAACATAAGTACGAAATGTCATGGCATACCATTATGCAAAGCGCTAGCTATACCGAATAAGCATAACAACTTGAAGACCATCACAACTAACTAATCAATAAGCTAAACTATTAATAGTCTAATCCGTTCAAACTTATCACGGACATAGGTTGTTCCACATTACACTCTTGTTATAAGGTTTTTTTTTACTTAGGCTCAGATAGGGTCTCAATTTAGAAAAATCGGATACACCCATCATGGCTGCAACCCTTACTGATTGCCTTGCCAAGACATGTGTAATCTCAACTTTAAACAGACTCGTACAAATTCGTCACATCCTTGGAATGTTATGTCTATATAACAATTAGAGCAAATGACTTTAAAAGATTGCCACCAAACCTGTTGAATCATTGAAAAATTGTCCAACATCAGGAACCACAACCGGCTGTTGCAACAGAAAGACAATAACGTTTTCACCAACAGAGCCAACATTCCGAAAGGCAACAGAAGAGCATTCAACTGAAGGGCTAGCAGCACGCATAGCAACGTGCACATCTGTGGATTCTGTTATCAAAGTAATCAAATATTCGTCACAATGTCGAACGAACAATGAAAACATGTAACTCAGAAAAACAAAAAAGGTACGCTCAAAACCCGTTCACTGTTCGACAGTTGAAACGCATGCCCTTTCATACGAAGGCTGACGTTCCTCCATCCCAACATTCCATGAATACTAACACTACATCCTCCAATACCTTCCTCAACTGTAACCAAACCACGCGAATCCAACGGACAACTACCTAGGCTGACAACATGGTCACTGGGTTGTAAATTTTGAGAACAACTATGAACAATGTCCACCCTCTTGCATGCCTTACTCTTAAGTATCATAGTGACAACCAAAGCATCTAAACAACAAAGTAACCTAAACACAACAATCCCTAACCAAATAACCCACACACTACAAAACAATAGTGAAGTAACGTGCATGCAAAAACATAAGAAACAATAATAGATACTATAGGTCGTAAACAACACCAAACACCTTTCGACTTACACACACCGATGAGACAACCTACAACAAACATAAAAAAGAAAAACACAAACACAGAAATCTAACATGCAACAATGAACGAATGATCCAACAAACGGCATACCTACTACAAAATCTGGAGAATGACCAAAAGACACGTAGCTTCACAGGAAAGTGATGCGCGTACGAAGCGCGTTTGGGGTCAAAGGAACTTCCTTTTCGTCGAGCAAGTTTTTCAACACCCTAGGCAGTGAACCTAATCGTTGTAGTGTAGTATTGGGTAAGCCTCGGGGATTGATATCGTTCTCTAAGAGAATAGGAATGCTAGCAAGAAGTGTACTACGGTAAGGTTGAGGTTGAGGATGATTTTTTTTATCTTTTTTATATTTTTTTAGAAAACTAAGGGTAAAATCTCGGGGTAATGGATTTGGGGGTGGTACTTCTACCGATTACTATACTATTCTAATTATCTAATTCTACGGGTAGTCTTATGTCTATTGATGTGTACTCATATGATGATTAAAATGTGTTTACCTAGATACTATTACTCCCTAATTATCTTTTATTATAGGTTGAATTGTCACATCCTTATTCCTAACGCGTTGTGTTTCCTAAAGTCGTACAGAGTGCATATGCCCTAACTCTTTGAGGTCACCCTTGAGTGTAGTCTACGAAATCCGCTATCTCATTCATAAACTAACTTTCACAAAGATTATTTAAGCATTAAACACAACGATAGCCTAGTCGCACTCTTAAGCCAATTACAATTAAGATAAGAGACAACCTAACAATAATTAACAACTAGGTTTCATAGATCTAAGCAAACACACAAGAAATTTAGCTAGACATGTTGAACAAGCAAGCATACATACAATCAAATGAAGACATAATGATATTATTGGATTAAAACACTTATCTTGATGTGTAAAATAGGGTTTGGGACCCTCAGATACTGTTCAAGTCGGACCACAAACGTTTAGGGTTTTTACTCCAAAATTCTACCTCCTACAATACTGAAAATTCGAATTATGTATATAGATTTATACTTGCAACGGCGTCGCCTTATAGGTGGGACGCCGTCAAATTGCCGTCATTAGCGTTTTCGTCTTGGCCAAGTTATCGTTGGGACGACGTCACCTTGTAGTTGTGATGCCGTCAGTCTTCATATGGGACGTCATCTTGGTTCTGAATCTGGGCCGTCTGAGATGAAAAGTCTTAGAGACGCCCTTCTTCTTCAAAGCCCCGACGCGTCGGTGTTATGAGCCAAAATTCCAGCGAGCCGTCGGTGCATGTTTTTATCAAATCAGAGAGGGACGGCGTCGCCCTTTGATTGGGGCGCCGTCAGTTCACTTTGAGCGGCTTGGTGGCTTTGATCTTAACTTTGCCATTTTCTTCATGTATTTACTCCTTTTAGTCAAAATGCATCATTCCGGCATTTTGCTTCAAGAGACCTAAAAGTGAAAATGAGCGAAATTAAGCGATAATGGATATAAAAGTGGTCGATTAAGGGCTTAAATGACCCTTAAAAGTGTCGTTTTAAATCCTTATCAAATATCCCTACACTTGGTATTTGCTTGTCCTCAAGCAAATGTGCTGGCCAATCAATCTATAAGTTAGGGGCATGAAGCATTGGTTTAAAATAATTCACAACAAGTAAAAGCACATAATAGTCATAACAAGAACGAAAATTATATACTAGCACCTCACAAGGGGTGTTTGGATTCTCTCATCTCTCGGATGTATATGAAATATAATAAATTGAAATGGAATATAAACACTCATTACCTGGCATAGTACATAGATTACCATAGACTTGAGACTAGATCAAACCTCCACCGCTTTGGCGTAAGCACCTAGGAACAACTATCTAAGAGGTCTTTAAAATGGTTGTAACGTTAGGCTTACGGTAGGGAAACAAAGGGTTTGGTTGGATAGGCGATTTAGTGGTGGCTAGTTAAAAATCTTATGTTACAAGCATTAATAAGCGTGGCGTTGCTAAGCCAAGACTCAACTCGCTAACTCTAGATAACTTGAAACAACCATACATAAATTTAAAGACATAAACATAAAGATAGATGTAGGATGGTAGCCGTATGTTTTTTCTTCATTTTTTTCAATTTTTTTCAACACTTTTTTTTTTTTTTTTTTTTTTTTGCATACATTTTACTCCACCATCCTCTACGATAACATCAAAATATAAAGGATTTATAGGAGCATCCCTACACTTGAGTTTTATTTCTCTAACACTAATTTGACCCGATTTGAAAAGATCAAAACACTTGGAGTATTTAATTACGTAGACAAAGGGAATTTGAAGTTAACGTTCCTTCCCGTTACACCATAAAATATTACTTTTACCTATGAGTCCCAATCATCCCAAAACTGTGTACAAAAGATATGACTCGACTTAGCAACCATGCAAGTAACTAGATAATTGAACTAAGAGTTTAGTAATGATAAAAATTATGCACTAAAGGTGAGTGCATACAAGGTAGGCTAAGGTGATTTGGGTGTACATTTGGGGGTGGATTGTAAACAATGCTCTTCATTATTATTCCGGAAAACCAAAACATCACGAGAACCGCGAAAAGGATAGGCTCTGAGGGGTTAACTAGGGGTATCGTGTACTAAAGATGAGTACATAGCAAGGGTGTGGGGTATTTACTCAACCGATGTGGAAGAAGTAATTATAATACAGGTTTCAAACAAGGGTTATCCTAATGCCTCTTATCATTTAGTTATTCCTAACTACACAAGTATAGTCTCACTAGCGATCTCGGAATGCATCACAAAACAAGTTCTAGAATCTATAATACTATCGGTACACTCTTGAAGCATTAAAGTTTAATGCTTTAATTCCTAAAGATATAGGGGCGAACCTCACATTTGTTGGGTGAAATTTGAGTGGTAAACGGTTTTTGTGCTAGTCATATAACTCCTATCCATGAGATGCTTTATTAAGACTAAAGTCCCGCCCGTACATGTTATAAAAAATTTTAAATTTGGTACTAAAATTGCCCTAACAAATATTTCTCATAGCTTATTACACAAATAACCAAGGACAAAACAAATAGTCAAGGATAAGCATAGTTTCTAACTTCTATTTTATTCTCCTCCCTACACTTAAACCGAACATTGTCCCTGATGTTCCTCAAAAGTATCAAAGTTATGATAAAGGAAGGTAAGTAAAAGAAAAAGAAACTAGTACTCCCCTGATTAGATTAGTAGGATCCGTGTGAAGTTGTGGTTAAATTCTTTTCCAAGAAGAATGTATACTTGATAAGCTCCATCCAATGTTATGTTTCTTCTTCTTGCCAAATATAACATGCACACTTTAAGAAAACAGCCGAAACCTTCGCGTAAAATCGGCGATAGAACTATATATGACACAACTACACTAGGATATAATGCTTGTGAAATGGATGTTTGCAGATTTTCTGGAAAATTAAGACCTGAGAATTTCCAAAAATTTATCAATAGCACGTAAAACGGAAAAAAAATTATAAGTTGTTTTTGCTAGACTGGCGTCGTGAGCTTTAATCTGACGCCGTCAGTTGTCATAACGAAACAGTCTGCTGCGTTTTCTGGAAAATTACGAAAAATTACATCTTTAGAATGCGGAAAATTCACGCAAAACATCCATTATGACTTGATACAAGCATTTGACTCTAGTAAACACACATATATATCAATTTCACTAATTGTAATTCTCATGTTCACATTCTTGAAAAGGTATGTAATCTTCCCTACACTTATCTTTTGTAAAATACCTTTATATGTAATTAAGGCGAGGTTAAAGACAAAATAAAACATTTTCACAAATTCAAAAATGAGAACATACAACAATGAAAAAGATATATGACACACAAACAAGCAAACAATTAAGCATGGGTTGCCTCCCACGAAGCGCTTTTCTTTATTTATGAGTCTTGTAGCTAGACTCGAAGTCGTGCTCCTACGTTGTCTCGTTCTTCATCCTCAATAAAAACTCTATCATATTGACAAAATTCTCATCTACTCTATACCTAGGTCCAAGGGTCAAACAATCCCTATAGTAGAGCCTCCTTTTCTCCCACATAAAGTTCAAGCCTTTTTCAACATCTTCTTTACTTTTTCCTCAAAAGCTCTAATGTTATCTCGTTCATAGAGGGACAAAGGGCCATATCCGTTCATCTTCCAAGGCATCCTATAAGTAATTTCATCGCCCCCTTCTACAAATCTAATTGTTCCTCGGACTTGTTATAGCTTAGTTTGGACTTTTCAACAAACGGTTTTTCGTTAGATCATAAATATTGTGTAGTTTGATGATTGGTGGTCTAGGGAGATGATTATACAAGTATGCCATTGTTTAGAGAGAGAGAAAGAGATGAGAGGATGATTCTAATGAGAGAAAGATTAACAAAAAATAAAATGTTAGATTGAAGCACCACCCCTTCCAAGGATGGAAGGGGTATTTATAGTTACAGACAATACGTCCTCCTGTCGGACTGTGGATCAGGTATATAGTGGGTAAAGACCCGTTCTTCCTCCACGGTGTTGCACTAAGCTAATAACTAAACTAATAAATAGGTAAATAACGATATGTCTACGAGCTAACTTATGCTAGATTATATTTGGGGTGACCGACTCTTCACTATGGATTTTCTAAATCCTAACAATCTCCCCCTAAGGGAGGTCACCCCATGATTTACATTTTGAATCCTAGCATTCTATTTTGTCTTCTGTTATGAGCTCGTAGACTTTAATTCTTCACTTCCGCAATCTTTTTGCTTTAGCAGTGACTCTTCAAAGTCCGGATGCTTTGTACTTTTAGTAGAGGTCTTTGAACTAATCCACATCTTGATGATCTTCGAGCTTTCTTTGAGATCATCAGCCACAGTAAATCTCTAGATCACCATTTATTGTGTTGCCTTCATGTGATGTTGTGACTTTTGGACTGACATGCTCACATTTTGGATCATGATATCTTCTCATCAGAGTAGCGGAAGCTTCTTGTTGATTCATGATATTTGTATCAGAGTAACAGAAGCATGGATTGAAAAATATCAGAGTCAGTTGATGAAGATATTCACTTATCATGATTTCTTTAGATGTGAAAGCGATGTGTGAGCAAGCGGCTATGGATTGACTCCTCAATTACGATCGGTGCAACCGTCGGGTGTTCCTGCATACGATTAGCAATAAAGTGCGAAAGTGTCTTTGTCACTTCGTTGAATTGAGGTGCACGCCCACGGTTCCCCGTTGATCGGTACAAGTATTGCCTATGATCGGTATAATTCGAAGAATCTCCTTGACGAGGTTTCGCGGTGCTCTAGCCGTTCTCAAATCGGAGCGTCTCAAAGAAGACAACACGGAGTGAGTGAATCGGTAATTGAGATTCACCGATTGATGAAAATGATTTGAAAACAATCGTGTATTGCTTAATAGAAAGTGTTTTGCAATACAACGAAGGTTTTATGGAAGATCAATTATCAATCATAAATACCCTTTAATTTTGAAATATTAATACACAGTCGATTGTGCTACAGAAAAGAATTTTAAGCACAACGACCGGTTTTTCAAAGGTATCCGTTAATCCATTTCCTGGACCAAGGTTGATTCAAGAGTGAATCGCCCCATCATTTCTATCCAGTTGTCACATGCTTGATCTATTGGATAGATCTCACATGCCACCCACCAAGAGCTTGTTTGATGTTGGCTCTAGAAGGCTTTCCATCTTCATCGTGAATATTTTACATATCACTCAGATGTTCTGGAAATACCACAAGGATAATGCGTAGGACTCTTAAAATATATTCTTACTTTCCACATTGTGTGAAACAGCAAGTCTTCAAGAATAATGTGTCCTAACGAGATTTATTGATGATCTCTTGGCTCTAGACTCAATAGTGCACTTTGGTTTCATATGCCAGAGACTAGGGAGAGGGTCTCCTTCTTCAATATCAACAATCTCTAAGAGAAAGTCGATAGATTATGTAGGTTCCCCATGAGAATGAAACAAGCCCTTTTAAGAGGAACTTGAGTAGCTTGGAGAGTTAGGTGCAGTGCGTCACTGGGTCCATGATGTCTTGTCTTCAATACCAGTGTTACCTTAGTAGACATAAGTAGCATATGTATTAAACCCGGTTTCTGCCCTAAGGTTGAATTAATGAAGGGCTATTTTTTTTCACCCTTTTCACATTTAATTCTTTTTCATTCTTCAACCCCTTCAGTGCTTACCGTGACTTCATTACGAGAACCTTGTTGGGTTTGTTCTAGTACTAGCTCTATCTCAGTCCACACTCTTCCCATTTTCTCATTTTTCTCATTTTTCAATATACCAAAGGACTCTACACTATCTAGTGGATTGTCCCTGGGTAGATCCCTCCGGCTCTGATGAGATCGTGGGAACTAATACCTAACCTAACCATCCTTATAACACCATGCATAAAGTAAATTGGTCGGTATTTTGGTACAGTTCATTCCTTCTCGAAACCAATTGAAAAATCATTTGGAAAATCAATCAAGGTACTTATGATATAAAATCAAAGCATTTTGTACCTTAATTGGTTTTTATCATTTATAAATGCTCCCCCTCAACATATGCATATGATTTTGAAATTGTTTCGCACATGGAGGCAAGAGTTATTTGAAATATATTCTTGATCACAATTTTCATAGAAAAAGCCATTTGATTTTCTTGGTAAATTCTCCCCCTCAAAATTTGCGTTGGTTATTTGAAATCATTTAACACATAGAGGAAGGAGTTCTTTTGAAGTACATCCACTATCACACTTGCCATTAAGAAACCATTAGAAAATCAATCAAGGTACTTATGTTGAAACACAGAAATCTGTGTACCTTGATAGTTTATTTTCTTTTGAAATGCTCCCCCTCAATATGTGCTTCGAGATTCGAAAGCGTTTAGCACATATGGGAGAGCAGCCTGCACTTTTGAAACAAAACGATCACCTTTTATCAGATTTCATATTAAATCACAAATTCTCCTCCGATAAAAAATATCAAACCCTTTGAGATTTTGGATCCCAAGTGATTTAATAACGTTTAGAAAACATGGGAGAATATGTGGCCTGGTTTAAATACTCATCATGTTTTTGGATACTCCTCAATCATGTGCATCATGTATTGAAATCGTCTGGCACATGGAGGCAGGAGTGCCTTTAAAGGACTAAAACCAATTCCATTTAAACAGATTTGAGATTTAAATCACGATCTGTCCCCCGATCAAAAATTTCAAACCGTTTGAGATTTGTGATCTCAATTGATTTAAATCATTTAAAAAAATTTGGGAAAGACGTGGTCTGATTTAATTATGAAAAATGACAGATAAGGAACATATTTAGACATTAAAGATTGTTAGTGTCAGGTATGATTATTTTAAGAGATCTTAAGGTAAAATAAAACAATTTCACAATCAAACAAGAACAGAAAAAAAAACTTTATTTTGAAAGATCTTTGAGTTTTAAAGAAAATCATACCATGACATAACGTTAAATCTTTAGATCACCACTTTATATTATACAAAACGGACTTTTTGATGAAATATCGTTTGAAAATATATAGTTTGAAATCACTCTTCCTCTCAATCCATGACATTAGTCGTTGATTGAGTGACTTTAGTTTAAAATGAAGTCCGGTTGATTTCCAAATTTTGAGTTCAATTTATTTTCAAAAACAATATTTTTCCATTTTCAAAATTGTTTTTAAGAAAATAGTATCATCCACTACTTATCCTGCACAAAGATACGTTAGGTGGTTAAGAGTAACAAGTTGCTTCTATTGTTGCTGAGAGTATTAAAGAAAACCAACTGCAGATGCAGTGAGACCTCTGAAATTGCATCTATCGTGCCAACTATCCATAGAGAGATCCAATTAAACTTCATTTCTTCTTTTGTTGACCCAAGAAATAGTTACCCTTTCCTTTCGGCATCCAATCATCTTCATTTTGTGGGATCCGGATCAGGAACATTCTTATATGCCATGATATCTGCATACGTTAGTGAACACAAACAGATATATGGTGGTTGACATCACCCAAACATCAATCGACTAATAAAAGTCAATCCAACATATCAAACAGATCATGTAAAGCATGGGAATAATGTGTTCATCAAACTCTATTCATCTAATCCTAACAATGATATCCTAAGCTCCTAGTCCTTCAACGTAGGCAAAGATCTTTTTCATTAAGCACATAGGATGATTATATAAGCCCGTTAGATGATATAAATTTGAAAAATTCTCCCCTCAATCAATGACTCATTTTCTAAAAAGTTTAAAAAGCTGAAGTCATTGATTGAGTTTTCAAATTTTACGAAAACTCGATTACGATAGATTTTCAAGCAACTCATTTTCCACCATTTAGAAAACAACAAATATTTTTTCGAAGAATTTTAGAAAGAAAAACATTTGAGTAGGAACAATGATCCTTTTAACGACATGCTTTCCTCATTTTGTTTTAGGATAAGTGCTCGATATATTTGAAAATTGGTTTAGCGAGACTTTCCTTTTTGAATAACGGGTTGCTATCTGAAATAATAGCAAGCCATATTTTTTTTGAAAAGACATGTTTGGAAAGAATATTTATACCTTGATCGAACTTCATCTAAAGTCTGTGCCATTGTTGAATGACATTTCTAAGACCGTAGATGTTATCGATACTAGAAGACATGTCTTGAAAAACCAATATTTTTGAAATTTTCAAATTTTCTGATTTTTATCGGTTTTTGAAAGTTTTATATTTTTCTATTTTCTTGTTACTGGTTTTATATTTTTGTATTTTGGTTTTTGATAAATATTTACAAAGATATAGTAGATGATATAGTTTAAGAAGGAAGATGATACGAGTACCGAGATAAGGATATCAAACAGCCCCGTTGTAGAAGATAGAAGTCATCATCTCTTAAACTTCCACCACCAAAGCTTCCGAGGCTCCAGAATTGACAGAACATGAGCCTTTAAGAAAGAGAGACTTTGGCAGCTTCCCCCCAAACCGAAAATCCATTAGATGAGCATATTCGAAGCTCTATTTCAAGCTTGCCTTAGCCAGGTGCACATAGGAGCACACCATTATCATCGATCTTGCTGCTCCTTTTTAAGAATGATCATCGTGATTCTTCGTTCGGGGTTATATCATCAAGATAGAATAGCAACGTATCATCCCACACTTGAATGAATCTTCTCATAATTCTTTTCCACTGAAGTCTGAAGCGATGCATCCCCAAAAGGTGTCAAGAGACAAATTCCCCAAGTAGTTGAATTGATGCAGCCAGTCTCTTAGAATAGAGCTCACGAACCCGAATACACATATACCCAAAGACAGAGAAGCTTATGACATCGAAGTAGCAGATTTAGTCTGATATCCAAAGAATAACCCCGATGTATACTTTTCTCTCCCCTGATGATAGTGTATGAAGCTCAAGAACCCGAAGTACCCAAATGCCCAAAGAAAGAATAACCGATAACACTGAAGTAGCATGCTGAATCACTTATTATCTCTACGGAAGTCAACTCCGGTATAAGTGATTATTACAGAATCACTGATTAAGCTCTCAAGTGAAACAGTTGAGCGCCCCCAATGTACACAATCTCTCTCCCCTGATGATTGTGATATCATCGAAATCATCACACACTTGTGTACCTCTTTTATCACCAGAAACTAACTCTTCCATCTCTTCCCCCACATAGTTGTAATAAGAACACTAAACGCCATGAGTCAAACCTTGAGTTTCTCTGCAGTAATGACATTTGTCTTCCCGGGAATCTTCAATCACTTAGAAGTATCAAGTTCATCAAGTTTACTCGCGCTTAGATGCGTGTCTCCTTCCCCCTTGCTGGTTTTGACACTTCCAGAATCAGCATCACATTATAAGCCCAGATACTTGAAATCTTTTAAGAAGACCATATGAAATCTTTGTGAGAATCAACTTGGTGAAGGACAGTGTGAGCAAGTCTAATTGGAGATTAAATCTGACTTTTCACTCTCCCCCAATTAGTGCTCTCCCCTAATTAGTGCTCTCCCCTTAACCGACAATCTTTTAATAAATGCCCAGAATAAGAAGAAGTCTTTTGATAATCAAATGCAACTCGTCTTTTAGTCTTCTAACATACAACAGAAAATGTAGAACCGACTGTAGACTCGACCTTCTTCTAGATTGTCCATTTGGGGAATAGAAAGTTAACATCTTCTTTTCACCAAATGCATTCTCGTTAACTTATATACAGCAAATCCCCTTAACTAAAATCTCTCCCAATCAAACAAGAACAGAAAGATGTTCATCAAGGAAATAAGCAATTAGCCCGCAACGAACACATGAAATGGTAACACCAAACTAACAAGTTGGAACACTGATATCTTCAATTTGTTGCCCAAGATAGTTGAAGGTGGATAAAGTAGAAGATCTTTGACACAAATCAACCCAACTCTCTCCCCTGATCAGAATCAACCCATCTTCGACACAAATCGCTTCATAAGTCATTAAGCCCGATCAGGTAAACTTGTTGTGAGTCTTTGGTGTACACATTTTCTCTCCCCTGATGATTCTGATAGATCGGAATCATCATGATGATGTGTACGTGAAGCATTAACCGGAAGCAATTGTCGTTAAACTCATTAGTCCGTGAGAAGATGTCAACCAGCGAGTCTTAGAAGAAAAACTACATGTGAAGATGAACCGGTAAGAAGAAGCTCGGTTCTTACATGAGTTTGAAGCTGAATGACCATTTATTCTCTAATATTAATCAAAATGCAGCATTTTCACACTTTTCTCCCCTTCAAGAATTGCATATGAAGTTGCCATTCTTGATTAACCAAGTTAAATCATCACGATGTAGTTTATTCACACTTCTCCCCTGCAAAACTTGCATTTGATGTCTTCATTGTCGATTTTGTTTTGCATTTGATGTCGTCATTGCCGATTTTGATTGAGCAGATGAAATAAGAATACAAACAATGGTAAGTAGATCCACTTGGTGACTTAGCGCACATGGAAAAATCATGAAGCATGTTGATGGGAATGGTCATAAATGAGAAGATTTCTCTTCTTCTGAAGATAAAGCGCATTGAAACGTACACTGTTGGGTTTATTGATTCGATGATACAAAATAATAAAGAATGAAACATCAAGGACTTAAAGTGACAAAGATGAAACCTACAAAAAGATGGAGGGACTTGCTTGCAAAAGAATATTTATTATTTAGTCCTTAGTAGAGATTTGTAAACCCTAATCCTCTAGTATATAAAGAGGACATGGGGTGTAGGTTTTATATACAAGTCTTCCAATATGTAGACGTCTAGTAAAGGTGTGTGTGTAGGCGTGTTTCTATAAACGCCTAGGTTAGTGTTAGTTTAGTTATATCCAAGATCGAAGAAGGATTTGATCCCTGTTATAGTTTAGATAACACGTTATTATTCTGATCAAATAAAAATTGGGGAGATGTGGAAAAACCTTGTGTCAATAACATATGAAGTTCTTATTATTCCGCTGCATATTGTCTATGTTATTGTTAAACCCTAAGGCTCAAAACGATCTCAAAGAGTTTAACAAACTCAACAATTGGTATCAGAGCTTGGGGAGCTCGTTACCTAGGGATTAACAAGGTTTCTTGGCGAAAAAAATGAAGAAAATCAAGTTTACGCAAAATTCGCAATTTTCTGCAGCACTGTTTTGAAACGATCATAACTTTTTCGTTAACCGTTGGATCGTGACAAAATTTTTGGTGGACGTTCTCTATATGTCAATCTAACTTTTAACTGGAGGGATCGTCAATTAGAGCTCGCAATCAAAAGTTATTTAATGTCAAAGTCTGCTGCAAAGGAAGGTTTAATTTTTGAAAGAATCTGAATGGAGTGTTTCCACAATTGGTTTTTCAACTTGCTGTCTTGGAGATTGTGGTTGTTTTATCTTGTGATTTAATTGGTTCTTTTAAGAAAAACGTTCATAAGCAAAACAGTATGATATGCGTTGAACAAGAGTTTCGAAATCAGTTTGTACTACTTATGATGGAACTGCTACGTTATGATTAGTAAATTGGTACAAGCCCAACTTATTTGACTATTCAAAGGTATACTCTTACATTGATTGGTGGATGAATTATTATTATCTAGCATATTAATTCTTTATTAGTCGGTTTGTGAATAACTTGTTTTCACATGGGTCGGTGAGACACTTTTGCTTCACAAATTGCATGCACTAATTGTACTATTACTTGAGTTATTATATAGCAGTTTGCATGTATTTCAATCGTTCCATGATTCTTAATATTTGCTGCTTGGTTTTTGTGGCAACTCTACTCGTTTTCAAGGATTGATCTAGTTGGGGTTTTGACCCGATTGTTTTTATTCTAGTTTTGAGAATCATTTTGAAAGGGTTACATATATATATCAACAAGGTTACTCGATCGTACAATGGTTTGTTCGCGGTAAAATCGTTTTATTAGAAGGTGATTGAAACTTGTTTAGGAAGGGTTCTTGACCATCGGGTTTGTGATCAACATAGGAATTGGTTTATCGTGTTCGATCAAAGTGGAGAAAAGGTTATTACTGATGTTCGATTCTCGTTTCTACTGCTGCGCATGAGATTACCACTGCCTTCATGCAAGTTACCACGGCTAAGTTATAATAACCACTGCTACGTTCATTGGTTTCCACTGATGTACATGAGTTATGAGTATACGAGTTTATGCTGCTGAAAAGAGTTTATGTGCTATGATTTCATGAGTTTATGCAGTTGACCGACTTAATCCTTGATTCTTGATTGGTTGCCTCCTCGTACTGATGTGATTATTGGTTGGTGTTTCATTGACTATTAAAGTTACTCATTCAACCTGATTGGTCTATTCAAGATAATAGGAGGGTTATATTATATATGTGGACAAGGCATGTGATTCAAGACTGAGCTTATTGAATATATGGGTTTTGGAAATAATACGACTATTCAGAATGTGATAAGCAGGTTAAATGGTGGAGTATTCTAATGAGTTGAATGGTTTGCATGTGCTAGGGAAAGTCCACTATTGAGGTTGATTCGTGTGTTAAGGTATGATACGAATGTTAATTTTGTCCGATATATATTGTTTCTATTGCTTAGTTTGTCGGAGAAAGATTTGTTTATACTGCATATATCATTCGATATCGGACGACGAAGGCTTTTTGGTTCTCATATATTTTTGGATTTGAGGGGAAGTCGAGAATGATACACACACATAGGTTATTGTTCACACACACAGGAGTTTGGAATTTGTTCGTAAAGGTGTTAAAAAGGCTCGTTTTTTGTTTTATTGAAGAATTGATTACGAAGAGGATTATTTATCACTTATTTGAAGATGAAGTGGAGTTTCTTGGATGCGTTTTCTTATTATATTTTTAAACGGCGGAATCGTTTAAAAGTAACTTGTTCTTACTTCAATGATTGTGACGAAGAATTGACATAACACTTAAAGGAGTGACGTTATTGTGCTCAGTGATTATTGTCAAGAGATTGCGGTCTCCCTATACATTGATTGGTATACGTTTAGAGTCACGTGGATAAACAAGACATAAGATACAAGTTTGGGTTATTTTACTTCTTCATCAAATTCGTTATACTTGGTTTTCTTCACAAGTGATCATTACAAGGAGCTTACAGATTTGAAGAATCATTTGCATGCACCACTCAAGGGGAAGTTTTTACTGCTTACATTCCCTATTTGTTGATAACAAAAAGGGGAAGAGATGTTGGAGTGCGATGGCATGGATTAAGGGAAAGACAAAGGAAGACAAGATTGTTTCATTCATGGTGAGATTTAATTATCTCAACTTCGCTACTCGTCTAGGGAAGTTCGTTACAAGAACCGTGTTTGTTTTGTCATCATCAAATAGGGAAGATTGTTGGGTTTATTGATTCGATGATACAAAATAATAAAGAATGAAACATCAAGGACTTAAAGTGGCAAAGATGAAACCTACAAAAAGATGGAGGGACTTGCTTGCAAAAGAATATTTATTATTTAGTCCTTAGTAGAGATTTGTAATCCCTAATCCTGTAGTATATAAAGAGGACATGGGGTGTAGGTTTTATATACGAGTCTTCCAATATGTAGACGTCTATTAAAGGTGTGTGTGTGTAGGCGTGTTTCTATAAACGCCTAGGTTAGTGTTAGTTTAGTTATCCCCAAGATCGAAGAAGGATTTGATCCCTGTTATAGTTTAGATAACACTTTATTATTCTGATCAAATAAAAATTGGGGAGATGTGGAAAAACCTTGTGTCAATAACATATGAAGTTCTTATTATTCCGTTGCATATTGTCTGTGTTATTGTTAAACCCTAAGGCTCAAAACGATCTCAAGGAGTTTAACAAACTCAACATACACTTTTCTTTTCTTTAGAGAACGAGGCTTGAACTGATATGTCCAAACGTCATTATCTCTCTCTTTTCAGCATCTCTAGGAAAAACTTGTAATCAACCCCATTATCATTCAGTAGGCTCTTTGTCGTGACAGCTGATGGAGAAAAACCCAATATGATGAATTTGACCCTGAATTAAAATAACCCAAACTCGTGACTTAAACTTGTACATATGTAACAAAGAGCGGTGCCGAGAGTTCACCCCCCTTTAAATCCCTAAGTACTCTCTACTCTTCATCCAACCAACCATCAAGTATAAGACGTACATCACCTCTTTAAAATCCACAATTTAATGTGACACTGAGCACTACAACGTAACTCTTTAAAGTGATAGTTATTTTGTGGTGGTAAGAGACCAATTCCCCCAAGTAGTAAAAAGAAAAGGAAAAATCACCAAAAAATAACTAAATTTCCAGGTCGTCGTTTTTTGAAAATATTAAAAGCTCGAACAAGGATCTCGAATAATCTTCATCCAACCATCCCCGATACCTTCAGATACTAAGTACACTCGCCCGTGATATTTCACTTCAACCTCAAATAAATAATACTAAATTAACGCCGTTGTCACATCCTTTGGTTAAAAGCTTAAATCTAGCCTCCTTTTATGTTTTAAGTGAACTATGATAATGGTTTCATCCCGACCATGGTTAAACGCACATAACTCCGTAAAACCATGTAATAACCAAACTGCCAAGAAGACAATCCAAACAAACACCCAATTCATGAAGTACACCCTTTTATCCCTTCTTCGAAGTAGAAACCGTAGCACCAACATCAGATAAGATTCCAAAATACACTTTCCTTTCTCCAGGATGGTTCTATCATTACGGGATTTTACAATTCTGTGGTTTAAACTGAGAAATCGTTTCTTTCGCGGGATTTTACGAAACCAAGAATAAACCGTAAGATAGATCCGGAAATGCACTTTACTGTTACCAGGATGTTTCCATTTTCACGGGATTTTACAAATCTATGATTTAAACCGAGAAATAGTTTCTTTCGCAGGATTTTACAAAATCAAGACTAAACCGTAAACAATGTCAGCTTGAATGTGATTTGACAACTTTGGTTTCGGTGAGTATCAGTTTTAGGGGAACATGCAGCGGTTCTTCAACGATTCATCTCCACCATCAACAATACTTTACCCAAATGTAGACAGCTTTACAAACCATACTAAGTCAAGTAGTATACGCTACTTTTCCCTGGAGGTTGACCTTATCACATCAAAGTACACGTTTGTCTCCCATGATGGTTTCGAACTTTCAGAAGCATCATAACGTGTACGACTATTTGCACGAGAAGTTCTTGTCATAAGCAAACATCTTGAAAAATCATGACTGACGCTGACGATTCTTTGAAAGATTTTGCTTAGAGTGTGAAGTATCATTGACATTCTGTGGCATCGAATAACTCATGGGAATTGTTGTTCACATCACAACCATTAAACACTTTTGTAAACATGTCATTCACGAATTCTTTCGGTAATAGCTGAGACCATTTGGTGAAGTAAACCCGATATACCAAACTTGAACTTGAAGTAGAATTCCCCAGATTTGTTACTTAAGCTTGTACTAAACCTTGTGAAAAAGAAACGGTGTACCCAATGTACAAAACCTCTTGACGTATCCTCAACTGTGTGAGACACCGAAGTGATAGTTACGTTGTGGGTTAAGCGAGAAAGAATCACAAAAGTAACTAAATAGCCAAGTCTTTATCACACTCTATGAATGCCCAAACAAGTTATCTTGAGACATGCAACCAACCAACGTCTCAATGATAAACAAGTTCACCCGTGAAACGTCACTTCAATTTCTCGTAAGCAATACCGTACAAAAACCCCGTAGTCATACCTTTTTCCATTATTAATTCAAGCCGTGAATTTGTATCCCTCCGTGAAAATATACCATACCAAAAATACCACTCTTTAATTAGGATATAACATTGATCGTCTATATATATGCCCAAATCCATCAATACATAAATCCATCAGCCCATTCCAAATTTATCGTTAGAACGAGTATTAGGCCCAAAACCCATATCCAATGAATTTAGTTAAAATGGTGTACAGCCCACGAACCAAATCCAATTTGATATATAAAACGTTAGAACCATATAATCTCAAACCTAACCCTAGAGACACATTCTTAAATGTTCGCCTACCACCAATAATTCTCTCCCACCTAAACTCCTGGAACTCATCTCAATCACAGAACTCCATCAAAATCGATTAAAAGATATCTCATTCTCAGTTCTCATATATCATCAGTCATATCCGATGTTCATTATCTATCATAACCCACGAACAAGTCTCAAACCCAAAGATGTCATTCTTGCTTGTTCTCACACGAAGTCACTTCAAGGGAAATGATTTCAAGATCATTTTAAAATGGTCTTAGGTAGGTGATATGTTGTGGTTTGTTTTCGATTGTTTTTCTGTAATGAGAGTCAAATAAAACGCTTAATGAAAAAATATAAAACAACGTTTAAAATAACACCACCGAGCCAGTGAACACGCCATGGCTGCAAATCCAACAATTTGCCCTGCTTAGATGCGGCCTACCTCAATTGTAACTTTGTTTATGAGCAATCAAAGTAAACAAATGGGCGAAGCCGCCATGGCTGCAAATTCAAGAACTTGCCCCATCAAGATGCGGCTTACGTCAATTGTAACTTTTTTAAGAAGCGCAGCCAACAACCACAATAACGACAACTAATTCCACAAAAACCATGAAATACCATAGAATCCCAACAAATAAAACAGCATGATGAGCATTAAAAACATAAATAAAATGTTTAAAATATTACCACCGTCGTAGCAGTTTAATATAGATATATATTTATCCAACAATTTGCCCTGCCAAGATACGGCTAACCTCAATTGCAACTTTATTTAGAAGCGTATTGACCATGGTTGCAAACATAAACTCAAAATGTAATGCATGTTTTGTTACCCATCATGTTTGAAACAGAAATGAGAATACAAATACTGTTTTGCACAACAACATCGGCGTAAATATCAATTAGACTACAGGCACCAACAGAAGCATGCTTTCTAAGCAATCAAAGTAAAGAAATGGGTGAAGCGGCCATGGCTGCAAATTCGAGAACTTGCCCCACCAAGATGTGGCCTACCTCAATTGTAACTTTGTTAAGAAGCGCAGCCACCATGGTTTGAAACAACTAATTGCACAATAACTAACCGTGATTAACAAACTGATGGTAACAACCACAATAATAACAACTAATTCCACAAAAACCCCAAAAACATAATTGAAACCCTAACTCGCAGATCGAATAAAATTTACCAATTCAAACTCATAACAACCAACAAATCAATAAGCTAAAATAGCTCAAGATCCGATTATACCAATGTTGCGAAGAAACCGATGTGTAGAAAAGTGTATAAGGAAGGAATCGGTGAAGCTTATCTATAAGTAAAGTGATGGTTGCACAATGGACCAAGAATAAGAACCCAACATATACCTCAGAAGCCCAAAAAAATGCGGAGCATTAAAAAAAGAAATAAAATGTTTAAAATATTACCACCGACGTAGCGGTTTAATATAGATATATAATAATGATATAACAATATATAGGATTACAATAAACGTGATTGAGGCTTGCAAATTGATACGCGTACAACGCGCGTTCAGGGTCAAAGGAACTTCCTTTTCGTCGAGCAAGTTTTTCAACACCCTAGGCAGTGAACCTAATCGTTGTAGTGTAATATTGGGGTAAGCCTCGGGAATTGATATCATTCTCTAGGGGAATAGGAATGCTAGTGACAAGTTACTACGCTAAGGTTGAGGTTGAGGAAGATTATTTTCTAACTTTTTATGGTTTTTTAGAAAATTGAAATTACGAATCTCGGGGTATTGGATTTGGGGGGTTGGTATTTCTACCGATTACTCTACTTATCTAATTATCTAAACTAAGGTGAGTGTAGTCTATGTCTATTGTTGTGTGCTCTTATGATGATTAAAAATGTGTTTACTTAGATGTTATTACTCACTAGTTATCTCCTATTGATGGTTGAATTGTCACGTCCTTTTTTTTAACGCGTTATGTTTTCTAAGGTCGTAGGATATGCGTTTATCCCTAACTCTTTGAAGCTACCTAAGGTTAATGACTACGAAATCTCTAGGATTCATAAACTTAACACTAAGGTTATCTTTGGATATTTATCCTACAATTCCACTAGTAACTATAAGCTAAGGTTCAACTGTGACAATCCGTAATTTCAGGACATTTCATATAGACTAGATTTAGTCTACACATCATTAGTAACATCATTTCATATCAATTTATGCATAGGTTTTGCATTTTACATTAAACGTTTATTTTTTTATTAAATAAACGCTATCGCGTAATCATTTATTTTGAACATTTGATCCGACACTTCCAAAAATTATCCCGATATATTTCTATACTCATTTTAAGATTATAAAAATAATATTATTACTTTACCCGATGTTTTCAATTTATTTTGTATATAAATTGTTATGTATAAATATTTACGACGGTCTTCGTAAATTCAACTCGATAATATTTATTTCACTCAATTTTTGTAAGAAATGTATTTTTATAATCTTTATGACATCAATATATTTTATTTTGATCCGTTAAAAATTTATTTTACCTAACGCTACCCTAAATGCTTAAATAAATACACAAGTTACTAATAATTCTTAATTAACTTCACTTCTATTTATACATACAAGAAATTAACTATATCAAAACTCATCTAATTTTTTTTTATATGCATATGTCGACCAACCCATGGTGACACACACAATTTTTCTAACAAATATCTAGATATATATTATATACATTATTTATATTAAGAACTACACATAGATCATTGTTATCTTAAAGTGTAAAAATAAAATATCTCTTCCTCTCTTCTCCCACAAGAACCGGCCATACAAGAAGAACATGAAGAAACCATAAATTTTTCTAGCTCAAGTGTTATTTAAGTTCTATTAGTGATCTTGTTAAGGTTTTGAAATAAAAACCTCAAGATTTATTAAGCATACTTTTCTCAAAAAACTCTTCAATCATTCAAGTAAGCATTTCATGGTCTTTATAACTTTTTCATATTCATCTTATTGTTATTTCATCATTTTTGCAAGAAACATGCATGTTACATGAATTTATACCACTTTTGTTGTTTTATTACTTATTATGTAATATAATTATCCTATAATGAATCCTTGAAACATATCACTTTTGGTGATGTCTAGGAACCCATGACACCCTAAGAAGGTGTATGGTAGGATTTGAATAACCGGAGTTGTTTTGAATTGGTTAGAATAGGTTTCTTGAGAAAATTCATTTCGACAACTATATTTAAGGGTCTGATCATATTTGTAAATTTTGGAAATTTAGACAGTGGGTAAAAATATTTGGACTAGATATTTAGAAAATACACTTCAAAACGAAAACGTGGCCGCTTGAACGGATTAAAACGGAGCTATAACGAAGAAGTTATGAATTTTTCAAGTTGACGACGAAAACTAATTGTTTCAGAAAAAATTCAGCATGCTGTCTCGACTTTTTACGAGTCAAAAATGAGTCTTAAGCGTTATAAATTGTGTCGACTTATCAAAATATATTAGTATACTTTGATACGAAGCTAAGGACATATAAAGCGTGAAAGCGGACTTGTAACGATTAAATTACGCGATTTAACAAAGTTGCGTAACTTTATTATATAAGAAAAACTAATATATTTCTATTAGACAAACATATCGGCCGCGAATGACCATGTTGAGGGTTGTTTTTAACATTGATGGAGTACTTTTTATGAAACGATGTCTTCTAGTAAAAGTAAGTTCGCCTAGCATATTTTCCAAAATGTCCAACCGTTCGTCAAGCGGAGTTGTAACGAATGAAATATAGTCGCTCAAACTTTGCCGAAAACCACCCTTAAACCATATTTTGGCTACAAGTACCATACTTTACCTACAGTTTTCTCCATGATCGAGACCTCTATGATAAAAACTTAAAAGCTAAAACTTTGAGATAATGATACAAGCTTTCCAAAACCGTTGAGTTTGTTTCCTAACACTCGATGTGCACCATTTTACGACTAGCTTTTCAAGGCCGTTTAGTCACTTTCATGAAATTGTCAAATGACATTATTTTACGACGAAAAGTTATAATTTCATAATAAATCATTAAATGACTATCGTAGGATATCATCTCAACGTAAATACTTGTAAAGTATTTTATAACATGACGAGATGTCATAAACATATATTTCGACGATAAATTCTATTTTCAAAATGTACAAGTGGTATAGATTACATGTGGATTTGCATGCACGACATTGTTTCATGACTCATATTAGATCATATCATTCATCATAGGTCGCGGTTAGAGAGTTGCATCTCATTCCTGTGCATCCACTGTGTCATCGTAACTATTGCACAGGTGAGTTTCATAGCCCGACTTTCTATTATTTAATTGTTTTACAAACTCTTTGGGGGAGATACATGCTCAACTATTTTCATTTACTTTTATAAGTACTCTAAACTTTCTTGATTCTAGTGAGTTCATACCCGCTTTTACTCGTTTAAATTCTTACAAATTCTTTAGGGAGATACATGCTTAAATACTTGTTTTACTCTTGCGAATACTCAAACCATTTATACAATTGTGTTACACTATACTTCTTATACTCTTTGGACATTATGTGTGGTTTATTGTGATATGTGCCTTAATGTGCTAAACTTGTTTTCAATTATGCCTCAACATACATACTTTAGCAATGGTTAACTCTGCGGGAGCGGCGGAGAGGTATTGATAGTACTATCGGTGGCGCCCCACCCTTGTGTCCCGATGACTTGACACAGGTGAATATAATCCATTATTCAATGAGACACAACAAACAATGTAGACTTGTCAAGAGGTTCAGTTGGCTGTGATTCTTTGCATTAAGTACTTGTATATATCGTATGCACATATGTCCTACTTACAAACAAGATTGACATCATGTGCTTGAACATAAACTATACACATTTCGGCAGTGGGTTGTAAACACACAGGTTGCAAGTTTTGTATGGGCGGAACTTGGAACTGAGTGGATTTACAATGCCTTTGATGCATGAACATTTTCTAAAGGCTTTACATTTCAACACAAACTCTATGAACTCACTCAACCTTTGTGTTGACACTTTTAGCATGTTTTATCTCAGGTATCTAAGGCATACACTTCATGGCATGCATATGGACATATCATAGAGTCGTGGTGACGACGCGTCACAATGGGATTTATGCACTCTAAAACATCGTTTGGCTTGTAACAAACTTATTTCCGCACAAATTGATTTTCATTTGGGACCTATACTTTGTAAACTCTAATTGTTTTAATAAATCAAACGATGTGTTTTCCAAACGACACTTTAGGTCGTTCAATATAACTGTAACTTTGATGCTATGACAGTCCTCCCCAAGGTATTTCATTCCACTGCAAAACAGGTAATTTGAGGGTGTGACATCAACAAAGACTAATCAAGCATTAATAACACAATGGATGACCTATCGCAATACTAGGTCAGTCACAATTAAGATAAGAGACAACCAATCAATATTCAATAATTAGGTTTCATATATCTAAGCAAACACACAAGTAAATTAGTCGGACATGGAGAACATGCAAGCATACACACAAACAATTGAAGACATGATTGAATTAATGAAGTAAAACACTTATCTTGTTGTAAAATAGGGTATGGAACCCTAAGAGACTGCCCATGACAGCCTTGGTTCGGTTTAGGTTTTTACTCCACAAAACTACCTCTCTAAAACTGAAAAATTCGGATTCTATATATAATGTTACAAGATGCGACGGCGTCACTCTTTAATTGTGAAGCCGTCGGGTCGCCGCCATTAGGGTTTCGTCTTGGGCACGTCAACTCTGTGACGGCGTCACCTTATGCTCGTGACGCCGTCACCTTATGCTCGTGACGCCGTCGACTTGACCTCTGGCCGTCGGGATCCAAATCTAGGCCGTGCGAGTTGCGACGCCTACTCTTTTAAACTGATGCCGTCACTTGTAAAATAGCAATTTGCTCTGCGAGTAGTCTCAAGATGTGGGCGCGGCGTCATGATTAAGCCGTGACGCCGTCCCTTCATTTTCCAAAGACTTGAGTGTCTCGATTCTTGACTTGGCCATTTTCTTCTTATATTCGCCTTTTAGTCCGAATAAGTGTCATTCCAAAGAATATGCCTTCAAGAGACCTAAAAGTGAAAAGGAGCGAAATTAAGTAGTAACGGATACAAAGTCATCAATTAAGGGCTTAAAGACCCTCAAAAGTGTACCTTTTAAATCCTTATCAAATATCCCTACACTTGGTATTTGCTTGTCCTCAAGCAAATGTGTTTTTGGCCAATTAATTTATAAGTTAGAGGTCATGAAGCATTAGTTTAGAACGATTCACAACACATATAAGCCCCACAAAAGTCATAACAAGCACGGAAATTACATACTAGCACCTCACAAGTGGTGTTTGGATACTCTCATCTCTCAGGTGTATATGAAATATATCAAGTTGGAAATTGAAGATAAACACTCATTAACCGGTCCTAGTACATAGATTACCATAGGCTTGAGACTAGATCAAACCTCCATCGCTTTGGCGTAAGCACCTAGGAAAAACTATCCAAGAGGTCTTTTAAAGGTTTGTAACGTTATGCTTACGGTAGGGAAACAAAGGGTTTGGTGGGATAGGCGATTTAGTGGTGGCAAGTCAAAAATCTTTATGTTACAAGCATGAGAAGAATGGCGTTGCTAAGCCAAGACTCGACACTCTAAACTCTAGATAAATTGAAACAAATAAACATAAATTTAAAGATAGATGTAGGATGGTAGCAGTATTTTTTTTTTTTTTTTTTTTTTTTTTTTTTTGAACACTCTTTTTTTCGATTTTTTTCATACACTTTTACTCTACCATCCTCTACGATAACATCAAAATAATAGGGATTTATAGGCACATCCCTACACTTGAGTTTTATTACTCTAACACTAATTTGACCCGAATTGAAAAGATCAAAACACTTGGAGTACGTTATTATGCAAATAAAGGAATTTGAATTTAACGTTCCTTCCGTCATTTCATAAAATTTAACTTTTCCATGAGTCTCAATCGTCCCAAAGCGTGTACAAAGAATATGACTCGACTTAGCAACTTATGCAAGCAACTAGATAATTGAACTAAGGGTTTAATATGATAACAATAATGCACTAAAAGTGAGTGCATACAAGGTAGGCTAAGGCAATTTGGGTGTACATTTGGGGTGGATTGTAAACAATGCTCTTCATTGATAATCCGGAAAACCGAAACATCACGAGAACCGCGAAAAGGATAGGCTCTGAGGGGTTAACTAGGGGTATCATGTACTAAAGATGAGTACAACGCAAGGGTGTGGGGGAATTACTCAACCGATGTGAAAGAAGTAATTATATTACGGGTATCAAACAAGGGTTATCCTAATGCCTTTTATCATTTAGTTATTCCTAACTACACATGTGTAGTCTCACTAGCGACCTCGAAATGCATCACAAAATAAGTTCTAGAATCTATTATACAACCGGTACACTCTCGAAGCATTAAAGTGGAATGCTTTAATTCCTACAAATCTAAGGCGATCCTCGCATTTTGGGTGGAATTTAAGTGGTAAAGGGTTTTGTGCTAGTCATATAACTTCCTATCCATGAGGCGCTTTTTAAGACTAATGGCCCACTCCTACATGTCATGAAAAATTTAAATTTTGTGCCAAAATTACCCTAACCGATATTTCTCATGGTTTATTACACAAATGAAATTGGACAAAGCAAATAGTCGAGGATAAGCATAGTTTCAAAGTTCCGTTTATTTTCCCTCCTACACTTAAACCGAACATTGTCCCCAATGTTCCCCGAAATATCAAAGTTATGATAATGGAAGGTAATTAAAAATGAAAGAAACTAGTACTCCCAGTTAGCTCGGTAGGATCCGTGTGAAGTAGTGGTTAAATTTTCTTCCAAGAAGAGTGTTTGCGTGAAAAGCTCCTTCCAATCTTATGTATCTTCTACTTGATAAATTAAACTCGCACACTTGAAGAAAACAAATGAAACCTTCGCGTAAAATCGAGGTAACAATATATATGACTCTACTAGACTAGGATATAATGCTTGGGAATGGATGTTTACGGATTTTACGGAAAATTAAGACTGTAAAATTCGAAAAATTTATAAGTAGCCCGAAGCGAGAAAAAGTAGTAAGTAGTTTCTACTCCTCCGACGCCGTCGAGTTACGACCGACGCCGTCAGTTATCCCGACAAAAGCGGTGCGATTTTCCGGAAACAATTACGGAAAATTTATATCTTTAGAATGGAAAATTTCCGCAAAACATCCATTATATTTGGATACAAGCATTTGACTCGAACAAACACACATGTATATCTTTTAAATAATTGTAATTCTCATGTTCACGTTCTTTTGAAAACGTGTAATCCTCCCTACACTTATCCCTTATGTAAAATACCTTTATATGTAATTAAGACGAGGTTAAAGACAAAATAAAGCATTTTTACAAATTTAAATATGAGAATAAACAATCAATAAAAGATATACGACACACAAACAAGCAAACAATTAAGCATGGGTTGCCTCCCACGAAGCGCTTTTCTTTATTTATGAGTCTTGTAGCTAGACTCGAAGTCGTGCCCCTATGTTACTTCATTACCATCACCTTCTTCCTCATGACGGTCTCTATTGGGGTTTTCCATGTTATAGTAATGCCCTATTATGCATCTTTCTAAGAAGTCATCTTCTCCCCAATCAGTTCTATATTCCGGTCCTAGTTTCAAGCAATCCTTATGGAACCCGAAGATCTTATTCATCACATAATCAACTCCCTTTTCCTTATCTTCCTCATTCCTATAGTAAACTGATAGCTTAAGTTCTTTTTCATCATTGGATAGTGATGAAAATTTCTCAATCTTAAAGGGTATTTGGTATGCTACATCATCGGTCTCATCCTTGAATCTTACTATTCCTAACGACGGATCATAAGCCATCCCTGTGTTTTCTATGAAAGGCTCTCCTAGAATAACGTGGGACAAGCTAGGATCTATGGTCGTACTAATATCATTCACAACTATGAAATCCGTAAGAAAAGTGAAACTTTCTACATAGACGGGCAATCCCTTAACTCTACCAAGAAAATTGCAACTAACCCTAGGATTATCGGGGTCTTGCCTAGTAATGATAGGCTTCTTCATTACCCAATTATAGTAGGTGCTAGTCATGATATTTATCGTGGACTTGCGATTAATGTACGCTTTTTCCACAAAAAGGTGTCCTATGCAACATGGTATGTTAAGATTCCAAGGGTTCCCAAACTTGACCTAGGGCTTCTCCTAACATACATGTGACGGAGGTCTCGTACTAAGCGTGGGTGGCGAGAGAGTTCTTCTTTCGTAGGAAACTTATTGAAATAGTCATCGCCTACTTCATCTAATTCCTCGGTTGCTTCGTCCCTAGAAGTTTCACTAACCTCAAGTACCGCCTCATGGTTCGTTTCGTCATTTATTCTATTAGGTTTCACTAAGGCGATGGTATTGACGAATTAAACGTGCTTAGCTAACTTACTTGGGTCCTTAATCTCTACACCGGAAGCTTCGGGAGTTGAGATAGCATTAACCTTCCTATCACTATTGGTCATGGCTTTCAAGAGGTTATCTATCTTTCTATCCATCTCGGCTTGTTGTTGGTTAAAACGATCCGAGAGCTTAGCTATTTGTGCTTCTTGGGATGTGACTAGGTGTTGCAACATCCCTTCTATGTTTTGTTGGTTAGGACCATGAGATAGGGGCCATGAGAAATCATTATATGTGAATTCTTTGGTTTGTCCCCAATAAAAGTCGGGCTTGCCCTTCCATGCTTCTCGGGCATCATTAAAAGTTCTAGGTCCGGGTGTTGTAGGAAATCTTCCTCCCGCTCCATTGGTACGCGAGGATGCGTAGTCAACGGAAGCTTGAGGACCAATGCATGGTTCACACAAGGAAGAAACTTTGTTTACTTGGCATGAAGACTTAGGATTTTCGTAGGAGCTCATTAGGAATTTAACTTGATCTTCAAGCTCGAGCATCCTACGGTCGGAAGATTGTGAGTCAATGGGAGGCAAGGAGATTGCCTTTACGGTTTTGGGCAACTCACGGGGGTCATTCCAACTTTCGTTGTCATAGAGAGCAAGGTCCTCAATTATACCCCATGATTCTTCCGCGATGAGATCACTAAGTTTTCCACCGGCCGCTTGGTCAAAGGATCGCTTAGTACGGAAGTTGACATGATCATAGAAGAGTTGGACTTGAAGCCAAAGATCAATGCCGTGATGAGGGACTCTATGGAGTAAGTCCTTGAATCGAGTCCATGCTTCGTAGAAAGATTCACCTTGACGTTGTTGGAACATCAAGATTTCATTCCTAAGCTTAGTAGTTCTCCCCGGTGGGAAAAATTGAGCAAGGAAACGAGAGGTGAGATCATCCCAACTTGAGATGGAGCCGCAGAAGTCGCCAAGCCAATTACTAGCTTGGTCGATGAGAGAATTGGAAGAGCGCAGACGCAGCGTGGTCTCCCGAGTAGTAGCATCGAGGTCGATGGAATCGACGATTTTAAGGAAATCCTTAAGATCTTGATTAGGATCTTGAACGAAGTTCATGGAATGCACATCCGTTTTCACCAACCGGATGGTGTCGGATCGCAGGCCGTAGTTTGGGCTTGGTCGGGAAGCTCAATGGTGTTTCTATAGCCTAGGTGGCTTGGTCTTGAGTATTCACCAAGAGTACGGCCTCTTGGCGGGTCATTTGGTGGTGGGTTGATAAGTGGTGGTTGATTATCACCTTCCATGATGAAAAGTGATGGGATTACTAACAAAGGTCACAAAGAAAGGGGATAGACTACGAGGAAGCTAAAAATGGGGAAAAAAATCTTACTTGATAGGAATCAAGCAATGGAACCTAAACGAAATGAAAATCTAACTAGCTATTCTATTCCTCGGCAGCGGCGTCAAAAACTTGATACGCGTACAACGCGCGTTCGGGGTCAAAGGAACTTTCTTTTCATCGAGCAAGTTTTTCAACACCCTAGGCAGTGAACCTAATCGTTGTAGTGTAGTATTAGGGTAAGCCTCAGGAATTGATATCGTTCTCTAGGGGAATAGGAATGCTAGTGAGAAGTTACTACGCTAAGGTTGAGGTTGAGGAAGATTATTTTTTTATCTTTGTTTGGTTTGTTAGAAAATTGAAATTATGAATCTCGGGGTATTGGATTTGGGGGGATGGTATTTCTACCGATTACTCTACTTATCTAATTATCTAAACTAAGGTGAGTGTAGTCTATGTCTATTGTTGTGTGCTCTTATGATGATTAAAAATATGTTTACTTAGATGTTATTACTCCCTAGTTATCTCCTATTGATGGTTGAATTGTCACGTCCTTATTCTTAACGCGTTGTGTTTTCTAAGGACGTAGGGTATGCGTTTATCCCTAACTCTTTGAAGCTACATAAGGTTGAAATCTCTAGGATTCATAAACTTAACACTAAGGTTATCTTTGGATATTTAGCCTACAATTACACTAGTAACTATAAGCTAAGGTTCAACAAAGACTAATCAAGCATTAATAACACAACGGATGACCTATCGCAATACTAGGTCAATCACAATTAAGATAAGAGACAACCAATCAATATTCAATAACTAGGTTTCATATATTTAAGCAAACACACAAGTAAATTAGCCGGACATGGAGAACATGCAAGCATACACACAAACAATTGAAGACATGATTGAATTAATGAAGTAAAACACTTATCTTGTAGTAAAATAGGGTATGGAACCCTAAGATACTACCCAAGATAGCCTTGGTTCGGTTTAGGTTTTTACTCGAGAAAACTACCTTTCTAAAACAGAAAAATTCGGATTCTATATATAATGTTACAAGATGCGACGGTGTCACTCTTTAATTGTGACGCCGCTGGTCACCGCCATTAGGGTTACGTCTTGGCGTCGACTAACTCGCGACGGCGTCACCTTATGCTCGTGGCGTCGCCTTTCAACCTCTCGCGCGTCGGGATCCAAATCTAGGTCGTGCGAGTTGCACGCCCTATTCTTTTAAACATGATGCCGTCACTTGTAAAATAGCAATTTGCTCTCTGAGTAATCTTAAGATGTGTCGCGACGGCGTCGCAATTAAGCCGTGATGCCGTCCCCTTTATTTTCCAGCAGCTTGAGTGTCTCGATTCTTGACTTGGCTATTTTCTTCATATATTCGCGCCTTTTCGTCCGAATAAGTGTCATTCCAGCAATTTGCCTTCAAGAGACCTAAAAATGAAAATGAACGAAATTAAGTAGTAACGGATACAAAAGTGATCAATTAAGGGCTCAAAAGTGTACCCCTCAAAAGTGTACCTTTTAAATCCTTATCACAAATCGCAATGTCTTAAAACAGAATTTCGTTCGTACAACGTTTGTTTTGAGAATACAATAATCATTCAAGAAAACCTTGAATCTATCGAATTTGGTATGGCTTCATGATGGATTTTTTATGAGTATTTTTTTGTGTTTTTTAATGATTTGTTCCAGAAATAAAACTTAATGAAAAGTCACCAACGAACTAGTGCAACTCTTCAATTATTGTTATGTTGTCATAACGATAAAAGGATCAGGTGTCGTGAGGAGGCTTCCCCTCTTCATCATCGTTACGTCACTGTCACATCACTATAACAAACCTCCACAACTAACCCCTCTCACTCACAACAAACCTCAACCTCTTCATTTTGGACCATCACTACAATTTTATTTTTTTTTCAAATTTTCAAATAAACTTTAATAATTAAAATACAGTAACAACACAATAATAAGGAAAAATAAATACGATAGTAAAAAAACGACGACACGGGGAAAAAAATACAACACATACTAATGGATCAAATCTTTGGCATCCCACTTCGGGTAATTTTTCAAAATCTCCTAAACGTGAACATACTTGAACTCCTTCCCACCAAAGTGTTGCTCAAAGTTCATTTCGCATTCTCAAGATGATCGTGGTCATTTTCACCACTTTGACGCTGCAAATGTTTGTAAATGGCGTTGAATTTTTGACAATCAACGTTAATCCTCGACCATTTACCCGTGATTGAATTTTTGGTACGATGGTCATCGGTAGTCTGATCATTGAACATCTCCATAACGTCGTTCTAAAATAAATCTTCTGAACGGCTATTTCCCATATCTCGAGCCTGTGAAATTTCTATCCAAATTTGCGTAAGCAACATTTCTTCAAACTTGTTCCACTTCGGATTTTGATACATTGTTTTTTTCTTTTCTTTTTTTTTGAGCTAGAGATATAGAAAGTTGGAATTGATGAAGATGAGAAAAAATGGTGGTTATGGTTTGTTATTTATAAGGGTGGTATAAGGTTTTTTTTTACTTAAAAAAAAATCAGATTCAAAATTCAAATTAAAAATTCAAATTCAAAATAAACAATTTATATTTTTTTTTTCCTCTTCTATTATACAAAACACTTCACCTTCAAAAACAATTTATATTTTTCTCCCTCCAAATATATTCATATTCCAAAAAAAAAAAAAGTACAAGGCAAATCTTCGTCGTGCAGACGAAGAGAAAAGTGATGGCGAGCTACGGCGAGATAGCCCGGTGCCGCGGCAAACGTCCACTTCGGACGGCGAACTCCAACGACGAGCCCACACCTAATCGTCTAAAAAATAAACATTGTATCACTTCGTTGAACAGTTACAATGAAAAGACCTAAACCTAAATTTAATAAAAAACTAATTTCAATTTTTTCTCAATTAGGCCCGAAGAGCCACAGCCCATCTTTGGACCGTTTAATATATATATTAATTTATATAAATTAAGCCCAATTAAGCTCAAACAAGCTTAAAACGCACCACTAAGCCCACTATTAAGGACTTGATACATTTGTTAGTCATGTCTGGAAAGGCATTAAGAAGAAATAAATATTTCATTGTTCTAGCAGTGTGAGATAAGTCTTACATGTTCCAACATTATTTTAGATTGAAAAAATTAAAAGGAACAAAAATAACATAATATATATTTTGTGTTTATGAGTAGGAGGAGAAAATAAATAAATAAGTAAAGCAGTTTTACGTTTATACCTTTTATTTATGAACTCTTTATAAGTTAGAAATGTCATATTAACGTCGTATACGCTTTTTTGGTGTGCCAAAATGTCAAAATTCAACCCACTTATCCTCCTATATCCTTTTTCTTCCTCTTAACTCTGTTCTCAAGATTTTGAAATGAAAAAAAAGAAGAGAAGAGCTAAAAATGGGCAGAAAAAAAGAGAAGATAAATGAAACTAAATTTTGAGTAAACTTCAAAATACATCCATGTGGTTTACCCTGTTTCGCACCATACATCCCACTCGCAAACGTTTCAACAGATACATCACTCCGTTAGTAAAATTTAACATATATACATCCCTCGGTTAAAATAAGGACTAACGGTGCAAATTATTTATCCGTTATCTCCTAACGAGATATAAAATTTTTACACCGTTAGTCCTCCGAGTTAACGGTATTTGCACCGTTAGTCCTTTTTAATATTTTCGTCCGCTTTTACATTTTGTCCGCTTTTTACGCCGTCCGTTTTTACGCATTACGTTGTTTTACGCTTTTGTCCGCTTATTTACGCTTTTGCCCTTTTTACGCCTTCGTCCGTTTTTACGTTTTCGTCCAGTATTTTTACGTTTTCGTCCGCTTTTACGTTTTCTTTTTTCGTTTTGTCCTTTTTACGTTTCGTCTGCTTTTTTTAAGTTTTCGTCCGTTTTTTACATTTCCGCCTACTTTTTACGCTTTTGTCCTTTTTACGTTTCGCTTGTTTTTTCACTTTTTTATCTGTTTTCATACACTTTTGTTCGTTTTCGTCGATTATTCAGCGTTTTCATCCATTTTTCTTATGTGTTTATCCATTTCATACATATAATATGTATGAAAATGGATAAAAATATTTCTTTAGCTATTTTAAATCACGATTTCTGTATGAAAAGGGGTCAAAATCGTGATTTAAAATTGACAAAAAAACATTTTTATCTATTTTCTTACGTTTTTGTCCATTTTCATACATTTTTATCCGTTTTCATACATATTACATGTATGAAATGGATATAAAGGGATAAAAACATAAGAAAAATGGATGAAAACGTAAAAACGCAGAAACGAAAAAATAGACGAAAACGAAAAAAAAGGGAAAACGAATAAACGAACTAAAACGTAAAAAGGGACGAAACGAAAAAATAGAAGAAACGAAAACCGGACAAAACCTAAAATGGACGAAACGTAAAAACGGACGAAACGTAAAAGGAGAAACCGTAAAAACGGATGAAAACATAAAAATGACTAACGGTGCAAATACCGTTAACCCATAAGACTAACAGTGTAAATATTTTATATCTCGTTAGGAGATAACGGAGAAATAATTTGCACCATTAGTCCTTATTTTAACTGATGGATGTATATAGGTTAACTTTTACTAACGGAGTGGTGTATCTGTTGAAACTTTTGCGAGAGGGATGTATGGTGCGAAACAGGGTAAACCACAGAGATGTATTTTGGAGTTTACTCTTAAATTTTTTATATCATGTTATATAAAGAGATAACAAATGATTTTACCATTATACCTTTAGTAATATATAAAGGTTATGTTTTTTATTAGGTCATTTAAGTAATTTTGTTTATTGAGAGCTTTCTAATATAACTTCTTTTCAAATCATCTCACTTTTGGGAAGAAAGTTTTGGAGAGAAGTTTAGCCTAAATTACTCTCCTCTTATTTTCTCTTTTGTCCTTAAAAAAACTCAAAAACACGAATTTATTTTGTTTTTTGTCCACTTCTTTTCTTTTCTTTTCTTTGAAATATAAAACTTGGGAACGCAGTGTAAAAGTTCATGAGAACATGAAATGCTTTTTATATCTTAGTATTCTTTTTTCTTTCCTCTCAAAAACGAGCTTGAGAACAGAGTGTAAGTGTTGATTTAAGGGATTTGGATAATAAACTTATTTCACTACTGGTTTTTGAGGAACTTCTTTTTTGCATATTATTTTCATCTACCATATTTTTATGATATGAAGATGCAAAATAAATTTTAAGTTAAAACATAGCTAGAAAAAATATGTTTTTTTCATTACGATAAATGATTAGCATGACTGAATTTATATTTAAACTTATGCCTAAAACTATACGTAAATCATTTAGTGGTGCTAAGCTTGGTGGTCCACTCTCTCACAAACGAATCAACCAAGAACATGCATATTTCAGCATAAGTTTAGGTATACATTTAGTCATGCCAATCATTTCTTTTCCGGTACATGAACCGTGCTTATTTTTTATATTGAAAAATACTATATTTGATGACGTATAGTATGTACAACAGTTCTACTAGGCCCAATACATACTATACGCACACTCTGGGCTCAGGCCCAATGATTGCAAACCCTGGACTCATGTCCAACGATCACAAACCTTGGGCCTACAGTAAGCCCAATGACTAAATTGGCTATGGCCCAGACCTTGAGATGCGCACAAGATACGCAATGGGCTGAACCTTCAACCGTTAAACCTCTTACGTCCGCATCTGCGATTAACACGGAACCCTTGTCCGCCAAGGGTCCGGCTCTGGCGACTAACCACTATATGCGATAATTTAGGAAGCCCCAGCGGCAAACCTCGCCTATAAAAGTGGGCTCTAATCCCCATACAAGGTACAACAACGTTCTCTCATAATTACACACACATACTTCTACTTTCCTCTCAAGAATGTGTACTTACTCTCACCGAGTCTAATCGTGGCGTCCGTCCCCACTGAAGACTAACGGTTTACCTTCTTTGCGCAGAACGCCACCTTATTACTGGATTAGTACAAGACCAAAGCCCATAAAAGGCTTCACGCCCGACCAAAGAAGCTACGCCAGCACCGACTATAACCCGTCGCACAAATTGTACTAACAAGTTGGCGCCATCCGTGGGACCCAAGACACAACTGCTTCGTAAAATACTCACCATGAGCACTAGATCCGACCAACTCCTGCCTTCATGTCTACGTTGCAGAGTACGATAGAAAGAGAAAACCACACGGTCTCGACGGACCTTGAGGGACCTGCGTCCGACGCAGCCATCCGGAAGTATTGTGATAAATATTTCGACAAGATCTTGCCTATTATGACGGAGAAAGTTCAGAAACGAGAAGAAAGAGCCAAGGCGGTAGAAATCCGGAAGGATTATCATGAAACCCAACATCACCATAGAGCGGAAATGCCAAGCGGAGACCTACGGAAACAGCTCGAGGCAGTGAAATGGCGGAATACGCAAGATGGTGGCAGCCAAAGACGTGCCCGATCTAGGTCACCCAAAAGGAAAAAAGACTTAAGGGAAACAGTGTTCAAGAGGCTGCGTGAAAGTGTGTTCCACCGACTCGGAGATAAAGAGGAAAGTGTTTCTGTATGTCCCAAAGACCGCAGGCAACAAGTCCGCCACAGTACCAGAAGGAAAGCGAGGAGCAACCGCAAGGGTTCTCAATCGCGGCCGGTAGGATCAAGGTTGGGAAGTCATGAAACCGAAAAAACTCGGTTACGAAAGGCGAATAATTGTTCAAACGATGAACCTCACGGAAGCGGATGCCGAGGGTCCGAAGTCAAAAAGCGGAAGCCAAACGACATGATCGGACCGCCGCACTGGTCCGCAAGGAGATCGATCCGCTCACCCACGTATCCGCTACTTCCAAATGCCCATAAAAACGCGGATGCCAACCAACGTGAAAACATATGATGGGAGCCGAGACCCGGAGGATCATCTAAAGATTTTTCGGGCAGCAGCAAAGGTGGAACGATGGGCCATGCCAACATGGTGTCACATGTTCAACTCCACGCTCACTGGATCCGCTAGGGTCTGGTTTGACGGCCTTCCACCCGAATCAATAGATAGCTACGATAAACTAAAGGAGGCCTTCTTGACTAGCTTCCTACTGCAAAAGAAATGTATCAAAGATACTGTGGAGATTCATCACATCAAGCAAAAGGATAGAGAGCTAACAAAAGACTTCGTTCGGAGATTCAAATAAGAAACAAGGAACGTAAAGGGAGCCCCATAAATTATGAATGTCCTAGGATTCATGCATGCGATCACGGATCCAGAACTGATTAAGCGGCTACACAATAGAGTACTGAAGTCAATGGCCGAGGTAATGAGCATAACTACTTCCTTTCTAAGAGGGGAAGTAGTAGCGGGAAGTCGTGAAAGAAAAAGGCAATGGGTACAAAGACCAATGGAACGAGCAGCAGTCAAACATCGAAAAAGTTTCAAAGAAAGGTTTAAGAATAAGCCAAGAATAAGAGAAAGGCAACAGGGTTTCCGCAACCTACGAAAACCTTTCAAAGAAATAACGGCGCAAGGAAAAGCAAGATCTACAAACCTTTTCCCAACCACGACAATCGAGAAGGAAGCTGAAGGGAAGTTCAATGAATTTCATGGAAAAGCAAGACATACCACGGAAGACTGTTTGCATTTGAAGAAGCGGAGAGAAGAAAAAAAAGAAAGGGCCGACGGTAGAAGCTGATAAATAGCAAGAATAAGCGGAATCGCACACACGTCAAGGAAAAAATGGGAAAGGAACTTCAGTAAAAAAAATGTAGGAGAGCAAATGAAACGAGCACGCATCGGGATACCCCTAACAAAGCGAATAAAGATCTCAACCATGTAAAAACCTCAAATAAAAAAGACTGAGGAAGAAATTGCAAATGTTAAAAAGCCGCACTGCCACTTCAGAACAATTGAACCACAGAAAGTCATGTGGAAAGGAGTAACAGTAAGGATGGAAACACAATACGAATACGGGCAGAAAAACCATGCGGAAACAGTTCCCAGAGAATAAAAAACAACAAAAACCTGTAACCTATAAAGGGTTAGCTTTGGAAGAAGTCGCGAATCAAAGGAATAAGAGGCGTAAAAATACATGATTCCATACTGCGAACGGAAAGAATAATAACCCGATAGAAATATGTAGAGTCACGGCAAAGATGGAAACACAATACGAATACGGGCGGAAAAACCACGCGGAAACAGTTCCCAGAGAATAAAAAACAACAAAAACTTGTAACCTATAAAGGGTTAGCTTTGGAAGAAGTAGCGAACCAAAGGAATAAGAGGCGCAAAAATACATGATTCCATACTGCGAACGGAAAGAATAATAACCCGATAGAAATATGTAGAGTCACGACAAAGATGGGAAATAGCAGAAGCTAAGGAAAGGATCTGGTTTCGGCAGGGATGGGAGTAAAAGGATAAACCTTATCCATATAACAAGAGAGGAGAAAATCTGCAAGTACAGATACACGTTCCTTCCCAAGGAATATCATGTCAAATCAACCAGAACAGGAAAAGCCGTAAACCGTCCACGTTGTAAAAAACACTTCCCAAGGAAAGGGAGCGTCAAGAAAACGCTTAGAAAGCGCTGAAGGGTAATCGACCAGCAAGAAGTAGTCTAAGTAAACCACCCGATGCGACAATATCCTCACGCAGCACATACTAGATCGGGGACCGGATGGTATAGCGCTCCTAAGGGTAGGAAAAGCATCTCCAAAAAGGAAAAACGCACGGTGAAATCCTTGTCAACTCAAGTCTAGTGACATCCACCGCATGCGACAATATCCGCACGCAATGAACATACTAGACCTGGGACTTGACGACGATAAGATGTACATACGCCTCTACTAGGCCCAATACATACTATACGCACACTGGGCTCGTGCCCAATGATTGCAAACCTCGACTCAGTCCAACGATCACAAACCCCGGCTGCAGTAGCCCAATTACTAAATTGGCATGGCCCAGACTCGAGACGCGTGACAAGATACGTGAACGGTCGAACCTTCAACCGTTAGACTTCTTACGCCCGCATCCGCGATTAACATCAACCCTTGTCCGCCAAGGGTCCGGCTCCGGCGACTAACCACTATATGCATAATCTAGAAGCCCGGCAGAACCTCGCCCGTAAAAGGGCTCTAATCCCCATACAAGTACACAACAACTTTCTCTCATAATTACACACATACTTCTACTTTCCTCTCAAGAATGTGTACTTACTCTCACGCCGTAGTCTAATCGTGGTCCGTCCTCACGGTAAGACTAACGTTTACCTTTCTGCAGGAACGCCACTCTTATTACTTGGATTAGTACAAGACCAACCCATCAGGCTTGTTGGCCCATCCTAAGCTACGCCCACTCCACTATAACCCGTCGTACAAATTGTACTAAAAATATTCAACTCAAAATTATTGTTATGAGACAAAAATCACACATTGTAATAAAAGCGGGGCTACTATAATTCCCAACAAATCAAATAGGATCTTCTCTCACTAAATTATCTTTTTGTTACTTAAAATAGAAATTGAACAATTATTTTAACAATTATTTTAAGATCTCAAAAAAAGAATATGGACTATAATTTTAAGATGAATGGAAATATATGTTTTTATTTTCTTATGTTGCTTTACACATGCAATGTAATGTACGCCTAAAGATATTAGCGAAAACCTTTAAAATTAGAAACTCTAATTCTATTTCACAACTTTTAGCTCTTACAAGCTTTCAGCTACCTATAAATCAATTTCTTCCTTCTTTATACATCTTTCACGCTAACGTTTACTCAAAACTCAAAACTCAAAAAGTGATTATAAATGTGAAATACCAGTCCGTTGGGTACAGAGTAATGGATCATATCCAATCGCAGGCATTCATATGTTATGCTTTGGGCTTAATTTCTTGATCCATGAAAGTGGGCTTTCTTGAAAGAAGATTTTTTAATTTTCATAAGTATTTGCGTCATTTATTTCTCGTTTCATAAGTAGGATGTATAACGGTACAATTTGAATTGCATTTCAGCAATACTCCACATTCGAGAATGAGTGAAGAAAATTGAGTTAGATAGTAGCAGTTTTGACTAAATCTGGAGCAGAACTATACTCTCGCTACTTATTCAAACTATTTCTTCGCTAAAACGGCATCATTGAATTAAATAAAAGGTCGAACCGGACCATATCTTTATCTAACAAGACAGTACCAAATCGTACTATACCAAAAACCATGCTTTTTATAACCTTGATTATGTTTAAATTAGTAGGCAATAGTTTTGGCGAAAAAATGAGAAAGAACCCCTACAGTTGGCGATTAGCATATGCGTCTATTTGAGATTTTCAAGTTCCTTTTTTATATTAGCTTACACATTAAAAGGACATGTCATCATCTTAGCACTTTTGTTTGCCTTATAAAAGTGTTCAGTAACATAGTTGTAGAGTTGAGCATAAATGACTCAAAACTGAATCGGACCGACAGAACAACCGAACCGACATATTCGATTCAGTTTCGGTTTCATGTTTTTCTTATTTCCGGTTTCGGGTCGGTTCGGTTCGACCCAAAACCGACAAACCAAACCGAACCGATCATATTCGATTCGGTTTCGGTTCTTTTTTTTTTACGAAATAGTTTCTCGGGTCGGTTCACTTTTTGTCGGGTCGGTTTGTTTTGGACCTTTTTCTCAACCCTACGTAGTTGTAGCTCTACTTATAACATGGCAAATGACTTAAAAGACATATATCCATTAAAAAAATTAATTAAACAAACTTGAGACTATATATGTAATTTAATAAGCATACACTAGCAGCAATATTATAAGGCTTTCTCATAAAGCGTTTTAAAAATGAGCAATCTATACTATCTAATATACTAAAATACTGTACCACCCCTCTAAAGCACAACATTAAATTTTATTATTAAAAACACTACCTTATTTAGCACTAATTTACAATACCCCGATGCATCCCTTCACAATTGATCCTTTTACTCCATAACCCACGTGATCTCCCAAAACTTCTTCTGTACTCCGCTCCACCCAAAATTTTGGAAACTCATTAATATTTTCAATGCTGCGTTACAATTTTGACCTCCTATAATGCATTCAAATCATATCAATCTTTTATTTCATTCCAATCGGATTCAAAACCATTCGACATATTATCTCCCATAACAGCAGTTTCAGCATCCCTTCAAAGTCGATCTAAGCCGGTTGGTGTTTTGAATATGAATCATGTGACTCCGTTGCATAATCGGTAAGTTTTTTCTTATTGGGTTACTTTTATTTTGTACCAATCCATTATAATTTATCGGTGTAAATTGGTTTAAATTGCTTCTCATCATTCATTCACCGCCATGAATTTTTCTCTAATGTATCATCTCATTTTAATAATTGGTTTAAATTTGTTTTGTTTGTTTAGATCAATTTCGATCTTTTGTGGAGTTTTGTTTTTTTTTTTTTTGTTGCAGAAACAAGAACGGTTGGACAAATTGATCAAGTTAAGTTGTCACTGTTCAACAATAGGTAATGTTTCATTCAATTTTTTTTGCTTTTGAACAACGTGTCGGGTGACTAACTGAGTTAAGCGGGTGTGTTTTACTTTTACAAACTAGATAATGGAAGTTTAAATTGAAATTTCTTAGTGTAGAACTATAAATATGTTATTGCCTCTCAATAAGAATGTGGTTGTTTTGGTTAAAGGCTTTTAACCAGGTCAAATAAGATTAAGAATGTAGTTATACTTGACTAACCAAGTCCAAGTCCAACAACATAATAAGAAAAATTGTTGGTACTCTTCTTTATTATACCAAGTTGTACACTTAGATGGTTGTTTGGGATTGCGTATCAGGTTAATTGTGTTTTGGTTATCTGGGATTACTTATGAAACTTCGTATAGGGCCTATATGTGATTGCTTATTTGAATAACTACTCTTAATGGATGTTTGGGGTTGCTTATTAAACTGCTTAGTATGGTTTTTTCATTCACAATATAATTTCCCAAACACCCTCTTATCCATAGATGTTTTTATTTCACAAGATAACCGCATTATTTGCCATTTTAAAACCCGTAATATAGTTTGAAACTGACCCTAATTAACCGCTTACCACTTCATGGTCATAAGGGTCACATTTATAAATTGGCTTTTCACTAACGTCCCACGAATATGATATTTTTTTGTTGTAGGGTGTGTATATTACGTTGGCTCCTCCAAAACTATGTAAAAGGTATGTGTATTAATGGATACTATGCATTGCGAAGGGGTTCAAAAATTCAAATATTTTGAACTAGACTTTTGAGGGCATAATTGTGTATAATTTGCTGTAACGTATGTTTTGGAGTAATTTTTTATAGTTATTGATTTGAATAAAAAACATATTGTTTAATAGTTTATTAAGGAAGCAGAGCGGATCTACATGATGCAATCATGATTGTTAGAAGGGCCATGAAAAGTCTATATGTTTGGTTGTGTCTAAGTAATGCTCATGGTTGTTGCAGGTTGTTATCGGACCAGCAACAACAACGGTTCATGGGATTCAAGCTGGAGCCTTCAAGATTGGTGACACAGCTGGAACAATCGATAATATTATACAATGCAAAATGTACAGGCCTGGATCCGTCGGTTGCGTCCAAATCTGTGAGTAAACATATATGACCTTGTGTTGTTGACTAAAAATGGGAAAATGGAACCTATTAATGGATGTTTGGATCTACATCTATTTTTATTAAAAATGGAACCTATTTTTATTGTTGACTAGGAATGGGAAAATACCAATTGAGGTAGTACAATTCAGGTTTAAACTTTTTGATCAATTTCTCATTAGTTTTGCACATGGTTTATGCATAAGGCTTTAATATATCATAATATATATTAAAGAAATCGTTCTATTTCTCATCAATATGATATTAAAACTTTACATAGGAATTTACTTGAAAGTTCGTATAACGGCTATTTCGGATTAACTATTAGAATGAATACTTTCACAGGTTGTTTGGGACCGCTAATAAATTGCTTTCAGGGATTGTTTATCAGATTATATGAAATCATTGCTAATAGTGGTTGTATGGGATTGCTTACTAGAGTAACTACTCATAAAGATGTTTGGATTGCTTATTGAAGAATGATTATAGAGGTTGATTGGGTTTACAGGACTTGGATGCAGCCGAGTATAACGAGGCTCCTTCGATACCTTTTAATTATCCTCAGGTAAGTGAACCTTATTTTCATTTATCCAGTTATTAACTAAATAATAAGTTTACTTGAAACTGGAAAGGGTCATTTTACACGTAATCTTTAAAGGGTTTGTGACACGTAATTCCAAAGTACTTTGTAGATCTCAGTGTTTTGAACTAAAAAACCCCTTATAACCGGGTTTCAGGAATGCTCATTTTTCCATATAAATGTTAGATTATATATAATGTTATTTTTATGTGTAATGTAATTGTAGGTTCTGGATAAGGTAGATGTTCGTAAGAGATTACTCGAGAAAATGTACAAAGTGATTTAAGGGCTTAACTATATGAAACTGTAAGTAGTTATGTTGTGGCCGATTTAGTTATGAATGGTTATATGTAGTTTGTAAAAGTATATATGATTGATTCCATGGTTTATGTGGGATAGGTAATGGTTTATGGTGGATTGGGTTAAGATCGTTAATGAATAATGATAAAACTATAACAGACAATGTTTTTCTGGAATGAATCCTTTTTTAGATGTACTTATTGCAGTCTTGAAGTTGGTTCTTATGAATCCTTTTTTAGAAACGAGGAGCATCCCAAACTCTTGGTGCGGTCAACGGGTCATGCTTTTCACGTGTTTATCATTGGAGAACTTTTAGGTACAGCATAGTGATTCATTATGTAGAACAAATATTAAATATAAAAGAGTCATATAAAGTTGAATGTTCACATATATAGGGTTGGCTTTAGGAACAAGGGGTGTATTGGGCTCAATAGCAGTTTTAAATGGGTGATTGGGTCATTTTTAGTGTTTTTTTTTCAGTATATAACACATGTTCATAAATGCACAACTGTAATAATACCTGTCATGTGCATGATGAGCAGGAAAAGTGGGCATAAAATCAACTATCTAATATATTTAATTTCGCTCATATTATTTTTCGCTCATATTATTTTTCTGTTTGGTTTAGAATTTTGAATTTCGCTCAAAGTGTTTGAATTATTCGCTTTTGAGATTATTTGAAATTGGAACTTCTGATAAGCAAATAAGCCTTAGGTGCAGATAGTGGTGTCACTGGTCTGAGCCAAAGTTTATTTCTGTAGAAAGCTTAAGTAGTAAATAGCGGGGATGCCAGAAACTAAATCCACGTGCATAATTATGTCTAGAACACTTGCTTAAAAACTGCTTTTAACTTTATTCTTTGACTCCCAGAATTGCAGCGACGTAAGAAAAGAGATAGGGTATAAGATTGGGATGCTTGAGCTTACTTACGTTTATCAGATAAAGGGTTTAACCGAAGATACTGATGAAGGGCCATTAAGAAAGTAGCATGAACTTTAAAATTCATAATTTAGGTACACTTAAAAGGTTGAAATTAGAATGAAATTGATTAAATAAAACCCGAATTCAAACAATTAAATCAAAGATTTAGATCACCTTCTTTATCCTAATTACTACTTCCTATTGATTTAAATTCAATGGAGGACATTGGTCAAGAGGCAAAAGATAGGTGCCGCTTTTGGAGATTTGTTTTGTCGCAGTTGTCTATTCTTCGAGCGTACATTTTGTCGACGGATGGGCAAGGAGATGGCGTAAATAGAGGCTCTTGTGGAGGAAGCGGCCGAGCCATGGGTTTAGAATATACATGTGAAGAATGGGATTTAGAACCAAAGGTATATATTATGTCATAAGAAACGGAATTTTTAACCATATCGCAAATAAGATTCCTCCGAAATGAACCGTTAAATGCAACTATTTTGATTGTTGAGAAATTTTTCATGTGTGCATATATTTCGGTTTTCACTATAAGACGATCTTTTCGAGTCTTCCCACAAAGAAATCAGATTCTCTGCAAAGTCACAAGTCGCTCAAACACATCCCTGCAAAATCCGAAGACCATAAGAAATAGAAGACAAAATTATCGGAAATTACCATTTGGTGATTGTGTTTTTTCACCCGTGATGGGAAATCATCCAAGAAATGAGCAGTGTCATCTCTACCCTATTTAGATCCGATTCCCACATCTTATCTCAGAATCAAGATTCATTAGCAAAAAGACATAAGTTTGAGCCTCACCTAATGTCTCATTGTTAGAGAAAACGAAAAAACGAAGAAAAGAAAAAGCAAGTCAATCGACACCAATTAACGATTTACACATTTTAAAAGAGACAGTTTATACTTGGACCAGGGGTATTTTAGTACTATTCCTATACTACCATTCTTCGCTTTTTTCACCAAGCTATATCTTCTAGACAATGTTCAAAATGAAATTCACCATAAATCTTCTCTTGGTTTCTTTTTGGATTACTCAAATAGTTTGGTCCATAAGACTTCAATACTTTTACAATGTTCAAACAATCAGATTGTAGTCACCGACTTTATGCTCATCTACTGTGGATATGTTGTTGTGGAAACAAACTTCAGTCGTATGCCTACTCAACCTCCAAGTTGCATTGTGAAATCTTAAACTCTTTCAAGGTACTCATGACTCTATTCGGTTTTTCTTTTCATTTTTCTTTTCCTTTTTTTAATTTTTTTTTATTATTATTATTATTATTTTAAATTTCGCATGCTCTTTTGTCACAATCCTTTATTTTTGCGAACTTAGGATCATACTGATGATAGTGTGGGTCATTTTAAGATGATCCTAAATAATGCAAAGTTTTTGAGCATTTATACACTAGAATTGTACAACCTTGAGCTTGACTAGCACAGAGCATACATTGTGAGTTTGTGTGATAGTGTGAGTAGGAATATAAGTAGATAAAATCATAAAACACGTGTGAAGTCACTAAACTAACATATTCTTGACCTTAAAGTAATAACTTTGGGAAGATTTATCAAATCATAATGTTGAGCTTATAAAATAGAAACATGAAAGAAAGGACCAAGACTCATGGTATCCAAATATCCAATATAAAAGCTAAACTTCCAAATAAAAACCATGATAGAAAAGGATCATTCATTTCATAGAAGTTATAATGTTCTTTGGAAATAAGTACGTAAAGTATTTAAACAAAATAAATTGATATTCATGAGTTCGGAATATCTACCAAGTTTAACCTCACCTCTTTACAACAAGAAACATCCGTTTGAAAGGAGATCTACACCATCTATGTTCGTGAGTACCCTCATTATCACCCACTCGCCACTTGCGATTTCATGGTCTTATTGACATCCATGAGTTGTTTCTCCTGTTTTATCGCAAATGTTGAGCTGTGGTGAACTTGGAGCCGAAATGACAATGAGTCACCTTAAAGCCCATAATAATCGCAGGTGTCATCTAATGCCTTTTTCTTTCTCTCCCGAGCTTCATTATTTGATATAATGCGGTAGAGTATCAACTTCCTAACCTTATTGTTGGATCCATTACTAAAGAGAACCTTTACAAAGCCTTTGCAAATGGCATTACAAGCAGATCGTGCAAGTATCATTATGCAACCTTTTATTACTTTTCTTTCTTTTGAGATACACCACCGCCTCGAAAATGAGATCTTAGAATCTTGAACAAAGATGCATATCTACTTTGCATGCTAAGTCGTATGATTGACAAGTACATGCTTTCTATTTTGTCTTTGTATCCAAATTGAGGTATGATATCTCGCATCGCAATCAATGCATTACTAGCTTTTTTTTATAAGAAGATGATAACACAAAAGAAATAAACTATTTTGAACCCATTTTAGAACATAGCAGTATTAGATTTGACCCAAATTATTACAGGTAATTCTATTAGAACATAGCAGTATTAGATTTGACCCATTTGCTTATGGATGGGTCTTTTAATGTTGAATTTTATGTTTAACAGATCAAAGATATGAAACAAAAACTCACCAATTAAGGAAACGGGCTAAATGGGTCAAAAGTCGCCTAAAGTAAATTAAATATTAAAGTTTTTTAATTCTAGAGGAAATACTAATTATTCATAAAGTTTTTGAAAAGTGTAAACGCAACCCGGCCCGTTTCAACTACTTCCAGTTTTTAAAAAGTCTAAACGGGTCTTATATAGGCACACTGAGTATAGTTTTAACCAAACCTTAACACGTGATTATTCTGACTTAGGTGTCGAGATAATTAGTTGTAAAATGCTAATCCAAACCCCCTTATATAATTATCAGTTTGTAGAAATATCCCCTCAAATGTAGTTCTGCTAACTTATGCAAAGACCATTTAAGGTGGAATGAAAACGCCGGTCACTTTGTGAATACAATGCATATTGGATAGACTTTTCATTCCTGTTATAAACTGATCCAAACACTCCTTATTTCTACATCACCTAATCCAATTATTCCAAATGAGTAGCAGACATAAGGCATTTGCTTGCACAACAAATATTACAAATTCCAGGTATGTTAGAACCAATTATGAGTATAGAAAATATAAACTTGTGATTGTAATATTAAATGGCACATTGGTCTAAATAAATCAACTATCTAATATATTTAACAAGTAGAGAATAGCACTCTTACGTGTGATTGAAACCTCAAAATATTTAGATTTTTGCAACCCTTTGTCATAAGCATTGTTAAATATATCATATAGTTGGGATGATGATGGAATACATTGTCATCTTAGATGGAAAATTTGCTTACAGAGGCAATACCAAAGCCAATGCAGAAGCACATGTATGAACCAAATCGCTTTTAGATCGACCGCAGTAGCACGCTGTTGCTCAATATCTCATTACCGATTTGATGCAGGACAATAAGAGTGCTATTCTTTTTTTTTTATGATTTGGCTTCTCCATTTTACTTTTATCACATGTTCCCTTGGTTGTGGTACAGGGTACACTTCAATATTCATTTGGAAAAGAGGTGCTTTTGCTGCTCATTTTGGGAATATGGATATTTGATATAGTCTTTGGCGCATTAGATTTTAAATGAACTTTTGTATATGAATACATATTTTAAAATTTTCTGTTTGACCATGTTCCAATTCATGCATGCTGCTCAAAATGAGTAAATATTATATCAAAGTGTAGAATGTACAACACTTTAAACATGCCATTCAATGCTTTGTAGTGTTGGTGTTCTTTATTCTTTATGGGTCATGGTGATATGGTTTTAGGGATGCATAGGAAAGAAAGTGGCAACTATTTTAGTCATTCTTCTTATTAGGTTCTTACCAAAGCATACTAATGGGTGCAATATATACAAAGGATGCCGATTCCCATTCATTAAATGGGTGTTGGGTAAGCTTTTTGGGTTACTTATCAAGCTTAATCATGTGAAATCTCATTTTAATAAACTTTTCATTCTAAATGAAATCTCATGGCGATATCATAAATACGGTATCATATTTTAATTTTGTAGTTGGACTAATCCTTCTTACTTCTTGTGATTTACTCTACATATATATTTACTGAGACTTATGCATGGATGACACTTATTATACTGTGTCATACACATATTCAGAAACTATGACCACTATTTAACTTAGATTTTAGTGTTCTTTAGCTGTTAAGTTGGACTATTTAGTTGTTAGTGACTATTATGATAGTTGTTGGTGCAAGTGCTTATGATCCATTCAATAATTAACCATGCTCAAGATGAGTACTTGCAAATTAGATTTTAAATGAACTTTTGTATATGAATACATATTTTAAAATTTTCTGTTTGACCATGTTCCAATTCACCAACTATGCATGCTGCTCAAAATGAGTAATATTATATCAAAGTGTTAAATGTACAACACTTTAGGCATGCCATTCAACAGTTTTGTAGGTGTTGGGATAAGTGTTTTGGAAAACTCTATGCATGAATACATTACATGAGGTTTCAATTGGTTTATTTTCCTATCAATTTATCCATTCTTTGGGTTAGTATTTTTACACATGTTGGTTGTTAGAGAGAATTGAAGAAAAGATACTTCAATGTTAGATTAAATGACTCTCAGTTACACCTTTTAACCTTGAATACATGCTACTTGATTCCTTTCAATACTAAAAGAACTTATTTACGATCATTTTTCTTTATTTGATTTATTTAAGAACATATATCCTTGATGAACGATTTTTTTAAAATTGCCTGTGATTCGACGGTTCTTTAAGCTACCTATTGGTGATTTAGTTATTGTATGTTGTTAGTTTGTTTCGCTTTGTTGCCTGTCACAAGCGATTAGTGGGTAGAGGTTGTTCAAGTGTTTTTTTTTTTTTGGGTAAAGAGAGGTTGTTCGTGTTGCTTGGCGTTAATGTGCAGATATCACCCACATTCCATCAGACTTCATTTTTAGATGAATTATTTTAGATGATTTTTATGAAAGTTAGGACCGAATCTACTTCCTATACTATCCATATTAAACTTTTTATTTGGCATTTTTTAGATGAATTTTTTTTTTTTGATGATTGCTTTTTTATGCAGAACCTGATCTACTCCTATATGATCCATATAGAAACCAAAATTTGGCATTTTTAGATTAATTGTTTTTTCTTAGATGATTGCTTTTTATGTGCAAGAACCTGATCTACTCCTATATGGCTCATATTAAATTTTTATTTGCATTTTTATTTAATTGTTATTTTTAGATGATTGTTTTTATGAAGTAACCCGACCTACTTCCTATAAGATTGTTTTAGATGATATGACCGAATCTACTTCCTATATAGTCCATATAAACTTTTTATGCGCATTTTTAGATTAATCATATTTTTAGATGATTTTTTTTATGAGTTAGGACCTGATTTATACTATCCATATTAAACTTTTATTTGGCATTTTAGATTAATTCTTATTTTTTAGATGATTGTTTTTACAGAGAATTGGATCTACTCCTATATATCCATATAAAACTAAAAATTTGGCATTTTAAGATGATTTGTTATTTTTAGATGTTTGTTTTTAGGCGAACCTGATCTACTTCCTATATGATTGTTTCGATGAGCTATGACCTGATCTACTTCCTATACTATCCATATAAACTTTTATGCGGCATTTTTAGATGAGTTGTTATTTTAAATGATTTTTTAAAGAGTATGACCTGATCTACTCTATACTATCCATATTAAACTTTTTATTTGGCATTTTTAGATTAATTCTTATTTTTAAATGATGGTTTTGATGAGCAGAACTACTCCTATATGGTCCATATAAAACCAAAAATTTGCCATTTTTAGACGATTGCTTTTTATGTTAACCTGACTACTCCTATACTATCCATATTAAATTTTTATTTGCCATTTTTAGATGAATGTTATTTTTAGATGATTGCTTTTTACGAATAACCTGATCTACTTTCTATACGATTGTTTTCGGCGAGCGAGACTAGATATACTTCCTATATGGTCCATATAAACTTTTAGGGTAGCATGGTTCTGGTTTGCTCGGTTTTTGTATAAAATCAAACCGAACCAAAAATTTCGGTTTTGATTTTAGAAACCATTCGTTTCGGTTTTGTGTCGGTTTGGTTTTTCGTTGTCGGTTTTTTTCGGTTTGGTTTTTCGGTTTTTTCGTTTCTATCACGATTTATCGAGCTATGCTTTTTCAAAGTAGATTTGACATATATTATAAAATACAACCATATCTTAAACCGCACCGTGAACAACGGTACTAAATGGGTAAAGAACCGTTATAAATCAAGTGCCAACATTCTCAAAGTTGCTCCAAGTTCCAAGGATTTAATTTGTTAGAGCTTGAAATGTACACTAAAACAATCAAGGGTGCGCAGAACGAAAAAAGAATGACGCGGAACAAGTTCTTCAATCATTTCATGAATCGCACTATATTCAACAGAACAACCATTAACATTCAAACTTAATGTGTTCTTGTAACATTTGTGTACCCATTTTTTTTTTACCTTAAAGACATTCTAAGTATGATATCATATGAAATAAAATATTAATGAGTTATTACACATTTGAAAATGCATCATTGACAACGTTAATGTAAAAGGAAGATATCGTGATAACGCATTTATATTATTTATGAACAACAAGCAAGATATATTATTTTGACTTTAAATGCTCTGGCTCGGTTTCTATTGGTCGGTTTTAAAGTTAAAACCAAACCGAACCAAAACTTCGGTTTTTTTCAATATAAAACCGAACCGCGGTTTTTCAATCGGTTTCGTTTTTTTGGTTTCGTTCTTCGGTTTTTTCGGTTTAGGTTCGGTTTTTCTGGTTTCTTGCACACCCCAAAACTTTTATGCGGTATTTTTAGATAAATTGTTATTTTTAGATGATTTTTTATAAGAGGACCTGGATCTACTTCCTATATAAGATATATTAAACTTTTTATTTGGCATTTTTAGATGAATTTTATTTTTAGATGAATTCTTATTTTTTGATGATTGCTTTTTATGAGTTAACCTGATCTACTCCCTATATGGTCCATATAACAACTAAAAATTTGGCATTTTTTGATGAATCATATTTTTTAGATGATTGCTTTTTGCTAGTTAGAACCTGATACTTCCTATACTGGCCTATATTAAATTTTTTATTTGGCATTTTTAGACGAATGGCTATTTTTTAGACGATTGCTTTTTATGAAAGAACCTGATCTACTTCCTATACGATTGTTTTGATGATTGTTTCGATGAAGCATGACCTGATTCATCGCCTATATTGTCCATATAAACTTTTTATGCGGCATTTTTTAGATGAATTGTTATTTATAGATGATTTTTTTTACGAGCTATGACCTGATTAACTTCCTATACGCACGTGATATTAAACTTTTTTATTTGGCATTTTGTATTTAATTCTTATTTTTAGACGATTGCTTTTTATGAGCGTAACCTGACTACTCTTTATATGGTCTATATAAAACTAAAAATTTGGCATTTTTAGATGAATTGTTATTTCTAGATGATTGCTTTTTATGAGTAGAACTCGATCTACTCCTATACTATTCATATTAAATTTTTATTTAGCATTTTTTAGATGAATCATATTTTTGATCGATTGTTTTTTACTAGTTAGAATCCTGATCTACTTCCTATACGATTATTTTAGATGATTGTTTTCGGCGAGCATGACCTGATTCATCGCTTATATGGTCATATAAACTTTTATGCATTTTTGCATTTAATCATATTTTTAGATGATTTTTTTTATGAAAGCGGACCTGATCTACTCCTATACTATCCATATTAAACTTTTTATTTGCCGCTTAGATGAATTCTTATTTTTAGATGATTCTTTTCACGGCAGAACCTGATCTACTCATGTATGGTCCATATAGATGAATTGTTATTTTTTAGATGATTATTTTGATGAGCAGAACCTGATCTACTTTTATACTATCCATATTAAATCTTTTATTTGGCATTTTTAGATGAATTGTTATTTTTACATAATTTTTTTAAGCGTAACCTGATCTACTTCCTATACGACGAAAGATAACTCGATCTACTGTGGATCACCGCAAAGTTTCAAAATTAACCGCCAACATGAGCCTAACTGCTGGATCACCAAGATGTAATCAGATAAAGGAATTTATGATGGATATTGGAAAGTAGGATACGGAGAGATCGGCGACCACACGACGGTAGGTTTTGATAGATATACCCAAGATATTCTAATACACAAACCGATGATCCGCACAATCATATTCATTTCACTTACCCAAACCTTTGAATAACATACATGATCTATCCCGCCCAAGAAAGGCTATTCTTGCTCCAACCAATGAAGCGGTTGATACTATTAACGATCATTTGCTTAAGACCTTCCGTGAGTGAAACGGTTTATCTTAGTTGTCACAACATATATAAATGAATGTTGTGGTGCTATAGATCAATCCGCTTTTTCACCGAATTTATCAACGGATTAAATTTTTGGTGTTCCAAACCATAGGCTTGTATCAGGTGGTGTCCCAATAATGTTGTCGGAAACATTAATCAATCAGGCTTATGTAATGGAAAAAGGCTTCAAGTGACTAAATTAACGCTGCGCCTATTCAAGCCAAAATAATTAACGAACACATTTTGGGAATACGGTTATACTTCCAAGGTTGAAAATTACTCAATCGGATAAACATTTACCACTCAAGATCGTCGCAAACAATTTCCTACGCTTTTGCCATGACGATAAACAAGAGCCAAGGACAATCACTTCGAAAGTTGGCATGATATCACCACGTCCTGCTTTCACACACCGACAATTATACGCCATTTTTCACGCCGTAAAAGCAAAAAGTTTCACGTTATTATTTCCGACGCCGAGTAATTTATTGAAGACTACTACAAACGTAGTCTATAAAGAGGCCTTCACTGGGCTTCGATCGCTATCAACATGTGATGCTCTGACATTCACTTAACGCGATACTTAATTTGCTTTTTTACATGTTTATCAGAATTCACACAAACGTTTTACTTACGACTCATATTAATAAATAATGTATTCACTATTTGCTTTTCTTTCATTATTTTTCTTATTTTTTGCTTACATACTAATTTTTCATCTTTTTGGAACATTTTTTCATCTTATTACTTTATTATCATCTCATTTATCTATTTTTAAAAAATAACCTCACACAATCGGCCTTTATGTTTAGCTTATACAATATGCAAATATATCAAATAAATTTTGCATTTAAAACGCTGGTCGTTTCAAAATACTTTAAAGTGCTTGCTGACAAACATAACCTTAGAGCTAGTATATCCGATGCTCAATATTTTTTTCTCTCGGAAAGCCACAGTTGAATTAGTTGTCGGTTTTGTCAAACTTGACTCATCTTCTTCAATTTTTTGGACCAAAAATTATTAAAATAATATGCTAAAACAATTTCAAGTGGTCACCAGGATAGTTACGTTTCAATAACATGATTTATGTAACACGTTAAAAAAATTAATCATTCTACCCATTCAATGATATTAATCATTCTACCCATTCAATGATATTAAATTAGTGAGCAAACAAATGTCATATAATAAGTTAATAACAGATTGATACTTTAACATAAACTCATTTATCAAATATTACTTTTGTCTTGAGTGAGAATGAACATTAAACGTGTCGATTTGTAGTGAGTTCTTTACTTCTTTATGCTTTATTGACTTGGCGAATGATGCACAATTGGTTTCATAGTCTAATTGATTGATTATCTCACGGACAAACCCACTTATTATCCGACAAACCTACTTTGCATCAATCAAGTCTTGTTATTGTTATGTTTTCTTTCGATCGGAATTGATTTGCAAACATTTATGATTAATTGTGACACTTCAAATGTTTAAATACTTGTAAAGTGTTAACATCGTGTTTTATATGCTTGTATTTTGAAATGTGCAAATAATAAAGTTAAATGTGCAAATCATCATCTCTTCTAATAGAATATTATTCACATAATAAGATAAATACAACAATTTATTTAAATAGTTTTAATACGACACTTAGTAAATTATACTAAAGTTTATGAGATAGGGACAAGTATACAAACCTCTTCTAATAAATAACCATCACGTACGTATATGATTCTGACTACGATATAGGATTATAGAAAGTTTACGTAGGTCAAAATGCTAAATTATACCTATTATGTTCGCTTAGCTAGCCATGCATGTGTACATACATATAATATTTGTCCTTTTGTAAAGTAAAATTGTTATTATAATTCGTCTTTTGAACAAGTTGTGTATACACGACAGAACAAGTCTTGTTTGCGAAAGCAAATGATAGTTGTTTGTTTTTTCTTTTAATCCATGATTGATGATTCTATTCTATGTTCAATGATTTCCAAAACACGAAAACAGAGAAATGTCACTGCTCATGTCAAATGAGAAAGTCGAGCCTTTTTTACACAGTTATTGCTTAATCGATATTATTTTTTGGCCGTAAATATTTATCCAACAACATTTGAGCTATGATTTCTTGTGAGTTTTTAAACACATTTTACCACTAGGAAACCTTGATTGTTAATGTTTGTTACACTTATAATTAAAAACAATAAATAAATAAATAATACTCCTCGGTCTCAAAATAGTTTTTTTTTTTTTTTACTTTGACATTAATTAATTTTTTCTTTTTAACCCCGGATTCCGACCTTTGGCCGATTAAATCGAGCGGTTTAAACCAACCGTCATACAGACTCAAACCGAAGAAAGTTCTCCCTTTCACGAGGCTGACGTAGACCACTTGGCCATTGTTTGATCTAGATTTAATCGAACTTAAGACTTCACACATCTTAGAGTGATAAGAATGCTCATTTCTACTAAGTTCACCTCCGATTGGTTATATAATACTGATTTAAAATATATGAATAAATTAGATTTTAAATGTATTTTCATTTTGCTACTAAACCACCTCATCCTGGTATGTGTTTTTCGTTACGGTGTATGCCGAGAGGTGGGGTAGAACAAAAGCAGCTGGTGAATTTGCGTTAAAATGTGGAGGGTTTAATTCTTCCTAACATGTATGATTGTAACGCCTCAACCCGACAAGGGTAAAGGAATCACAAATAATGGTGTCATATCAAAGCAAACATAAATATCCAAAAGAAGTCTTAACATAAATGATGAAATAATTCAAGTCAACATGACTTCAATACATAGGTCCCAATGGAAAATAAACCCAATAGAAATAGTCCAAATAGTAAAGTCTTAAATGACATCATAAGATCAAAACTAAATATCTCTAAGGTAAGTCCACTCAAGACTCATCCCAAAGCAAAACCCACCCAATGCTTAGATACCGCCGCTGAAGAAAGGGAATGCGGCCGAGCTTCAAAAGCTCAAGGAATGATATAAAAGCAAAGCAATACGAAACGATATCGGATACGTAAATATAATGAACGAAAGATAGCAAAATCATAATCATTTTCGTAGTATAAAATGTAATTATCGAATAAGGTTTATAGTTAACTACCACGAGCCCGTAAACATATATCGATCATAATCATATTCACATAAGGCAACATTTGTAGGGAGACCTACAGAGTTATGAAGGACGCAGATGCACGCAAAGATCAATCATCGATAATGTGATAACATATAATGATAATGATAACATATAACAGATAATGATCTAGGATGCATCCATACGCCCTACGTATTTATATTGGTCATATAACATAACTTGAGCTCATAATGATAATGATATAGTGGACGTGGCGTAACATCACTCTATCGCCCTGTAGTCATGTCGAGGTGCATCATCGACACGACATGGAACCCCATGACTAGTGAAATATTTGGCTCGGTGTCAAACTATCTTAGGTCAAATCGTAATGTCAAACCGATACGCATCATACTTTATCGTAAGATTAATCATATTTTCAAAATCGTAGTTTTCATATCATATAGTTCAAAATCAAATGTTTTATAATTCAGAATCGAGTTCGATAAGCAACAAATCAAACAAAATGTAATGGGGTTCATAGCAAAGGCTTAGGAAACCCTAATATAAAAGCTAACGAAGAAAACGTTATAAGGAACCTTATCGAAAAGGTCGAATATTTGTACCTTTATTCCAAAGCAAATGACCAAAAAGCGTAAATACGGAAAGCAAAGGATTACTCCTTCTTCACGTAACCTATACACATTAACGGTCGTATATGTTATTTATGATTCCATAATTGTTTAAATGATCTTTTAATGTTTGGTGTTTATACTTAGTGTATTCAATGATCTTAATAATTTAGAGATTTATGATTAAATGAGACTTAAGTGTTTTATAACCAATATTGTAGGTTAGGTTCATTATGTCATTTATTAAAGTTTAGGTTAACTTTGACCTGTGAAAATAGTTTAAAAGTCATAACTCACACAACTCATTAACTCTTGTTTATTTACTCAACACCTTCATGACTTTAACCATACGTTACTTATATACATATTATACGCCAACTCTTATACCCATGCACGCTTATGATTTCATGTGACAATAAAAGTTACTTATTATCCGGATTAGATACACATCGACACACACATGCACAATAGCTTCGAAAAGATATGAGCACGCATTACGCTTACATATCGACAAGCTCACTTGACTCACAACACACGCCAAGATGATACACGGCTCACAAACCAATTGGTTCGGGTTCACACATCACTTAGTGGTTTAGGTTTTGCATGTTCTTTACTCATTTAACACACGCTCACAAACACTCACATGGTTCGGCTAATATATATGTTTCGCTTCCATGTTTTACGCAAACCCTAACTCCTCTACGCACCTTACATATTTACGTCAGCATGTTATACCTTGGCCGATTTATTATATATGTGGTGGTAGCTCGACATACTTAATACCGATTCACACAACTCATATTACAATACATGCTCTAATATATAAGGTCCGATTCATATATGTTGTTTCGTTTCATATGGTTCGGCAAAACACAAGCTTCGATTAAAACAAAACATGTTACAACATATAATAACGTTAGGTGTATCAAAGTGAGACGAGAAGAACGTAGTTATACCTTAGCTTGTCACGTTGGAACCAAAACTTCGACACCAAGGGGGTGTTAGCAGTCGGCCGAAAGAAAAGAAAAAGAAGAGGCAAAGAAAATACCAAACTTGCAAACTAGGGTTCCAATTTGTGTTAATGTGTTTGTATTTATAGGTGGTACAAATCGGATTAGGCTTGAGGTGTGTAGGCTTCGGCTTGATCCAACCGAACAAAAGAAACACGGCCCAAGTGGGCTCTCGCCGAGTCCAAACCAACAAAACGAACGGCCCAACTTGGTTCACAACAAACGAAAGGCGAGGCCCAACTATTTACGCGAGACGCTTAACTTTTCGTCATACAAATGTCGATTTCTTAAATATATCCGTTAGGTTTTAATTATTCATAAGTTAGATTTTAATTTTGTTAAATGAACATAAACGTATTTTACGATTTAATAAATTCGATTTCAAGGGTATTTTAGTCTTTATTTATGTTTTAGATTTTCGTGTTTTACAACTCTTCCCTCTAAAAGAAGAATTTTCGCCCTCGAAAATTGAAATGAAACGAAACGAAACGAAATGAGAACATACCAAACTATTCAAAGAAATGAGGATAACTAGCTCGATCGACTCTTCGGTCTCCCAAGTAGCCTCACGCCCGGTGATTTTTCCAAAGAATCTTAACGAACGGAATGACTTTATTTCTCATGACTCTTTCTTGCCTTTCTAAATGGCTTCCGTTCTTCGATAAAGACATATCGGATCGAATTTGATCAAACGGATAAGAAGCAACGTAACGGATGATAGTTGTATCCCTTAGAGTGATACATGGAAAACATCATGAACATGCGATAACCGAGGCGGAAGTGCTAACCGACACGAAACTTCTCCTATACGCTCCGTAATTTCAAACGGACCGATGAATCGAGGACCGAGCTTGCCCTTGATTCCAAAACGCTTAACACCTCTAAACGGCGAAACTTTCGTAAATACACGATCTCCAACCCGAAACTCCAAATCACGACGATGCTTGTCAAGATAACTTTTCCGACGAGACCTAGCCTCCTTCAACTTTTCTCTAGCAATGCCTACTTTCTCATTATCGATCTCAATCATTTCCGGACCTTCAATTAAACGCTCACCTACTTCATCCCAACAAGTAGGTGCTCTACATTTTCTCCCATAAAGAAGTTCAAACGGTGTCGCTTTAATGCTAGCATGCCAACTGTTGTTGTATGCAAACTCTACTAAACACAAATATTCATCCCAATGCCCGTCCATTCCAAAGCACAAGCCCTTAGCATGTCCTCTAAGGTCCGAATAGTCCTTTCTCGATCGACCATCCGCTTGAGGATGAAATGTCAGATCAAATTAAGTCGAGTACCCCAAGCTTTTGCAAACCTTTCCGTAAACGGAAGTAAACGCGGATCTCGTCGGACACAATAGATGCCGAGTACCATGAAGCCTAACGATCTCTTGTTGAAAAATTTCGCCAATCTACCAATACCATAATCCTTTCTAATTGGTAAGAATGAGCATATTTGGTTAGTCGATCAACAACTACCCAAATCGCATCATGCTTCTTCCGAGTAAGAGGTAGTCCACCACAAAATCCATAGATATTTTATCCCACTTCCATGTTGGAATATCCAATGGTCGTAATGTACCACTAGCCCTTTGATGTTCAATCTTAACCTCCGACAAATCATACACTTCGACACAAACGCCGCCACATCTTGCTTCATGCCATTCCACCGTATACTGCTTCAAATCCCTATACATCTTGGTAGAACCAGATGGATAGTGAAAGGAGAACTATGAGCTTCACCATAACTTTCTCAAGCACCGAATCATTGGGAACACAAAGCCTATCTTCATACCATACAATTCCATCATTATCCACCTTAAACTCCGTCTCGCTACCTTCTTCAACATTTTGCGCCACGCCCACACCACCATCATCTTTCTCGAGCTTTAATTTGCAGATAAGGTTCGACTCCACCTTCATACTAGCCCAAGATCCATCAAAGCCTCGACGCACAACTCAACATCCAAACGCCTAAGTCACGAAGAATCCTAGATTCGATTTCAATACTTGCAAGAATGCTCGATTTCGCTAAGCGCCAAGAACTACATTAGCCTTACCGGATGGTAATCAATGTTGGTGTCATAATCCTTAAGAAGTTCTAACCATCTTCTTTGTCTCATGTTAAGTTCTTTTCGAGTGAAAATATACTGAGACTCTTATGGTCATGAAAATATCACACGCCTCCATACAAGTAATGCCTCTAGATCTTCAACGCGAACACCACCGCAGCCTAACTCAAGGTCATGAGTTGGATAATTCTCCTCATAAGGTTTCGCTTGTCTTGAAGCGTAAGTTATCACCTTCCATGTTGCATCAACACACACCCCAATCCTTTCTTAGATGCATCATCAGAATTTGAAATCCTCCGTAACGGATGGAAGAGTCAAAATAGAGCGGACACCAATCTCCGCTTCAACTCTTCAAAACTTTTCTCTCGCTCATCCGTCCATATAAACTTTTCACCCTTTCTCATCATTGGGTTAGGGGTAGAGCTAAGCGAGAGAAACCTTCAACAAAACGCTGGTAGTAACCAAGAAGTCCTAGAAAACTCCTAACCTCACCATCGTCGTAGGTCTTGGCCATTTAGTGATAGCCTCAACTTTAGACGGATCCATGGTGATACCATCGCCAGATACAATATGACCAAGGAAAGCGACTTGTTTTAACCGTAACTCACACTTCAAAATTTGGCGACAACTTCTTCTTCCTCGTAATCTCCAAAACTATCCGGAGATGTTGCTCATGCTCTTCTTCGACTTGGAGTAAACTAAAATGTCGCCGATGAAAACGATAACAAACTTGTCGAGGAACTCATGGAAAACACGATTCATTAGGTCCATAAACACCGCAGCGCATTTGTCAAACCGAAAGGCATAACGAGGAATTCATAATGACCATATCCGTACGAAACGCGGTCCTAGGAACATCTTGCCCTCACACGTAGTCGGTGATAACCAGATCTCGATCAATCTTAGAAAAGAATTTAGCTCCTTGCGCTGATCAAACAAATCATCAATACGCGAAGAGGATAACGGTTTCAATGGTAATACGGTTGAGTTCACGGTAGTCGATACATAGACGCATGCTTCCATCCTTCTTCTTCACAAACAAAACAGTGCACCCATGGAGAAACACCGGGTCGAATAAATCCATTTTCTATCATCTCTTGCACCGCTCCTTCAACTCCTTCAGCCTCTAAAGCCATACGACACGGAGCTTTCAAATCGGTTCAAAGACTGTGAATTAACTCAATGCTAAACTCAACTTCTAGCCGGGGAAGACCGGAAGTTCATCGAAAACGCCGGTGAATTCACAAACAATGAAGGTTTTCAATGTTAGACTCTCCAAAGATGTGTCCTTAACAGATGCCGAAAACCTTGGCACCCATGAGCAATCATGGTCCGCCTTCATAGCGTAAATAAACTTAACAGATTTGAGGGTCGAGAACCATGATAAACGAATTCAGATGTTTTACGCTCCAAAGATCACCGTTCTAGCATAGCAATCAATTGAAGCTCTATGATAAGCCAACCAATCCATGCCTAGAATGATATCAAAGTCGACCATATCGAGAGGATACAGATTTGCAGCTTAATACGATCATCAAAACGAAGAGGGCACTTAACGATTTATGATCAATGATCATGTGGTTTTTCATAGGCGAGAAATCGATAAGTGATTTGTTAGTGGTTTGGGCTTCATATTAAGTTTCTTAGCAAATGTGATGATATAATGGAGTGTGGCACCGGTATCAAATAAAGCGAAGATGTAATAATCATCAATGAAAAGAGTGCCCGTAATGGTACCTCAAGCGCTCTACCGATTCCGAGTAGTAGCATAAACGCCCAGAGTAGTTGGCGGCTTGATGTAGTTTCCGTGAATCACCGGTTCTTCTTAGGGCAATCCTTGATCTTGTGAGTAGTGGAACCACAAGAGAAACATCCACCTGGCCTTGAAACACCGCCCGGATGAGCCTTTCCACAAGTAGCGCAGAGAGTGGGGAGGCAAACCTCACCGTCCTTTGTCGACTGTAAGATCCTCAAGCACGACCGATATGATCCTCGAAAGTGACCGATCCTTGTTGTAACGCGGTTGTTGTTACCTTGATTCTCGACGATCATTTCCATTTCTACCAAGAGCTCGCTATCCCGACTCGCCTGTGGCGCCTAGAGTCCACATTCCTTCCGATCGACCTCACCGATCATAACTCCTATCCACTTGACCCTCGAATCATAACTCCCGCCGAATTTCCTTATAATCATTACTTTGAGTCCTACCTTGAATCCGATCACCATCGCGGTTACGCTTGTTGGAACCCGAAACCTCATGAAAGATCTCAATGTTACGAGTCTGCGCCATTGCAGCCGACACATCCTCATACTCAATATTCAAGCAATGGTCCAACACCCACTTCTTCGGTCCCCACTTGAAGTGCTTAGCTTGGCGCCTACCATCTCCAAAGAATCGTTCCCACAAAACTTACCAAATTTCATAAACCCGCCCATGTACTCATTGGAGTTCTCATGATCAAACCTGTAAATCGCCTCGATAATCCCTCTCATACCTTGTCGTCAAAGATCGTGGAAGTAACGGTTATAGAAGATAGTATGAAATTCACCTGTGTACAAGTAATAGCAAAAGCATCTCCTCCTCTTGCTCGCTTGAGTGCCTTCCACCAATTCAATGCATCACCTTCCAACTTAAATGTAGCCAAACGAGTCTTAAACTCTGCCTCCACAACCCAATACTTCAAACACTTCTCAATATGAGTGATCCACCTCGGCCTCGCTGAGTAGCAAAGAAGGTAAAAGAAAGAGGCTTGAGCTACCAAACGCCGAGCCAAGTGTGAATGCCTGGGTTGATTACCTCCACCACTACCCAAGCACCACCGACACGAATGTTGTTGATCACCGTGTCATCATCTCGTGTGGTGAGACCAGGAAAGAGTGTTGAGAGCATTAGCAATCGCAGATCCATGTTAGAGCATCATCGTCCCCTTCCGAAGTTATCATACGACGAGTTTGAACCATCCGAACGATATTCAAACGATTAGCAAAATGAACAAAGGTGAGATACGAAATGGAAGTACGCAGAAGGAATCCTAAGGTCTACCCAATCCTCATGTGTCATAGCCTAAGCTCTAATGGTCTCAAAACCTAGGCTCGATACCATAAATTGTAACGCCCGACCCGACAAGGGTAAAGGAATCACAAATAATGGTGTCATATCAAAGCAAACATAAATATCCAAAAGAAGTCTTAACATAAATGATGAAATAATTCAAGTCAACATGACTTCAATACATAGGTCCCAATGGAAAAATAAACCCAATAGAAATAGTCTCAAATAGTAAAGTCTTAAATGGCATCATAAGATCAAAACTAAATATCTCTAAGGTAAGTCCACTCAAGACTCATCCCAAAGCAAAACCCAGCTTCAATGCTTAGATACCGCCATGAAGAAAGGAGAATGCGGCCGAGCTTCAAAAGCTCAAAGGAATGATATAAAAGCAAAGCAAATACTAAACGATATCGGATACGAAATATAATGAACGAAAGATAGCAAAATCATAATCATTTTCGTAGTATAAAATGTAATTATCGAATAAGGTTTATAGTTAACTACCACGAGCCCGTAAACATATATCGATCATAATCATATTCACATAAGGCAACATTTGTAGGGAGACCTACCAGAGTTATGAAGGACATGCATGCACGCAAAGATCAATCATCGATAACATATAATGATAATGATAACATATAACGATAATGATCTAGGATGCATCCATACGCCCTACACAAATGATATTGGTCATATAACATAACTTGAGCTCATAACAGATAATGATATGGACGTGGCGTAACATCACTCTATCTACCCTAGAGTCATGTCGAGGTGCATCATCGACACGGACATGGAACCCCATGACTAGTGAAATATTTGGCTCGGTGTCAAACTATCTTAGGTCAAATCGTAATGTCAAACCGACACGCATCATACTTTATCATAAGATTAATCATATTTTCAAAATCGAGTTTTCATATCATATAGTTCAAAATCAAATGTTTTATAATTCAGAATCGAGTTCGGATAAGCAACAACTCAAACAAATAGAATGGGGTTCATAGCAAAGGCTTAGGAAACCCTAATATAAAAGCTAACGAAAGAAAACGTTATAAGGAACCTTTATCGAAAAGGTCGTAATATCTCGCACCTTATTCCAAAGCAAATGACCAAAAGCGTAAATACGGAAAGCAAAGGATTACTCCTTCTTCACGTAACCTATACACATTAACGGTCGTACATGTTATTTATGATTCCATAATTGTCGAAATGATCTTTTAATGTTTGGTGTTTATACTTAGTGTATTCAATGATCTTAATAATTTAGAGATTTATGATTAAATGAGACTTAAGTGTTTTATAACCAATATTGTAGGTTAGGGTTCATTATGTCATTTATTAAAGTTTAGGTTAAATGTGAAAATAGTTTAAAAGTCATAACTCACACAACTCATTAACTCTTGTTTATTTCACTCAACACCATTCATGACTTTAACCATACGCTACTTATATACATATTATACGTCAACTCTTATACCCATGCACGCTTATGATTTCATGTGACAATAAAAGTTACTTATTATCCGGATTAGATACACATCGACACACACATGCACAATAGCTTCGAAAAGATATGAGCACGCATTACGCTTACATATCGACAAGCTCACTTGACTCACAACACACGCCAAGATGATACACGGTTCACAAACCAATTGGTTTGGTTCACACATCACTTAGGGTTTAGGTTTTGCATGTTCTTTACTCATTTAACACACGCTCACAAACACTCACATGGTTCGGCTAATATATATGTTTCGGCCCATGTTTTACGCAAACCCTAACTCCTCTACGCCTTACATATTTACGCTTGCATGTTATACCTTGGCCGATTTATTATATATGTGGTTCGGTTTATATATAGCTCGACATACTTAATACCGATTGTCATATTACAATACATGCTCTAATATTTATAAGGTCCGATTATATATGTTGTTTCGGTTTCATATGGTTCGCAAAACACAAGCTTCGATTAAAAACAAAACATGTTACAACATATAATAACGTTAGGTGTATCAAAGTGAGACGAGAAGAACGTAGTTATACCTTAGCTTGTCACGTTGGAACCAAAACTTCGACACCAAGGGGTGTTAGCAATACCAAAGAAAAGAAAAGAAGAGGCAAAGAAAATACCAAACTTGCAAACTAGGGTTCCAATTTGTGTTAATGTGTTTGTATTTATAGGTGGTACAAATCGGATTAGGCTTGAGGTGTGTAGGCTTCCGCTTGATCCAACCGAACAAAGAAACACGCCAGTGGGCTCTCGCCGAGTCCAAACCAACAAAACGAACGGCCCAACTTGGTTCACAATAAACGAAAGGCGAGGCCCAACTATTTACGCGAGACGTTTAACTTTTCGTCATACAAATGTCGATTTCTTAAATATATCCGTTAGGTTTTAATTATTCATAAGTTAGATTTTAATTTCGTTAAATGAACATAAACGTATTTTACGATTTAATAAATTCGATTTCAAGGGTATTTTAGTCTTTATTTATGTTTTAGATTTTCGTGTTTTACACCGAGTTGATAATTTAATAGCTAATCATAGAAAGTCAAATCATTAAAATACAAATATAGAAGTGAAATATCAAAGCTTTCTTGTACGTAAGATTGAAAGTTCAAATTTATTACAATTAAAAGCGTGAATTTGTCTAAAATTGTTGTACACCCTTATATTCCGCCTTCGATGTGCTTTGGTTTCGGTTCTCAAAGTTTTTTTTTTTTTTTTTTTTTTTTTTTTTTTTTTAAGTTAAATTGTTCTTTTAGTAATTGTGATTTGCTAATTTAGTTACATGAGATTTCTTTATCTCTTCGTAAATAAATTATGCTGGTTTTTTGCAGCAAACAACTCGAATAAATTCTGCTTTCTATACAAAAGATGATGAGTTGCAAGTAATTCCATCAAGTAAATTTCATGTTCTCCATCTTCCTCTTTCATTGAGTTGTAAGTTTTATACATCATGTTGTTTTGTTTTTACCTCATGCTTAATTAGGTTTTAAGCTTTAGTAACGTTAAGACTTCGATATCCATCGGGAATATAGTACTATTTTGGATTTGACATTGTTATCTTTTTACATATAGTGCTCAGTAAGTGTTCGGTTAAATGTTTATGAAGCCCTTTTGTTATTTAATTTCATTTTTTGTATGCTTTTCTTTTCATGTCTATTATGTTCATGCTCAAAATGTACTGCATTATGATTATTGTTGACATCCACTGAAGTAAAAATATAGCAAATGCACTGTTTTACCTATAATGTTTAAAACCCTTTTTTTTTTTTTTTTTTTTTTTTTTTTTCTTTCAAAGTTCAAGCAAGAACCCTATGACACCTTACAATGAAGCTAAGATGTACATTCCGGTAATGTACATAACTACAAACGGTTTTAAGTTCTAGAATCAAAAGAAATGTTATGATTACTATTTATGGACATACTAATAGTCTAATGTACTTACCATTATGTAATCACCTTTGTATGTTAGGATCTTTGTGTAATTCGGTATGTTCTTCGCTGACAAGCTGCTATGCACATCCAAAAACTATAACGTATTCTTTTTTCATTGATTATCTATATCTTACGTGATTCAATGGTAATAGGAATGACACATGCATGTTTACTCCGTTCGATATTCCTTATGCAAGAGGGTGTGTTGTAGAGAGGGATATATGTTAGCTAGAAGAACATGTTAGCATTGTTGTAAACAAGGAGAAACCTTATATTGTTATACAAGAGGAGTGCGGTATCGTAGAGAAGGATACATCATAAATGAACCAAACAAGTTTTTATGCTCATATTCCATGTAAAAACAGTGCCCTTTTTAATCGTAGTTTGTTATTCAAACTATAAAAGTACTATTATTAAGCTATGATTAGACAATATATTACAACTTTTTATAATTGTTTTAGTTTATTTTGATATTTTCACGCAGTATGTTTACGCTATACCTAAACACTTATCACAATATCGAACTATAAATATTGGCTCTACTTTGACAACTCACGCCCAAAGTTATCTATACTTCATGTCAAACTTGATTTCTATTACTTTGCATGGTTTGCATGGTAACTTTCTAAAGTATTTATTGTTTGCAAAAAAAAAAAGAAAAAAAGAAAAAAAAAAATGTCATACCATATACACTGAATAACCCATTCGTGAATGTCAAACCCATTGTTTCAATGTATTGAAAGTATTCAATGTTTCCAATGGAAAGTATTTAAAGTATCAAACCTTGGCAGCTTCGAAGATGACATGTTCCTTTCAAACCAAAGAGAACACAATTCCCGTATGCCTTAACTTCATGATGACTATTAATTAAGCTCGGGCCAAACAATTTCAAATGTGGGTGTCTATTTGCCGGATTCTGCTTTTCCGCATGGCCGCCTTTTATGTGGAATCGTCTGAGGGATATCTCGTAGAACAACAAAGGTATTGGTTAAACCACCAAAGAATTCCACAAATGTAAATCTATACCTCAAATGTCGGTATGTCGAAGTTTTTACGCGATTTAGTAACGTGTGTTGTTAGTTAATATTTCATAATTGATGTAATTTTTTCTTTTTCGTCTCACTAAATATTTTTATATGTCATTTGATACACGTTAATAATTTTTGTTAGAGTTGACTTATTGGACGTTACAACCGTCATAATTACATTTCGCTCTTTTCACGCTCTATTTTGAATGTTAAAAGAAAACTTGACATAATATCGCATATCGTTAATCGCTCACCGTTAGAATCACGCGTAGCGCTACGGATCTTCGCTTCAGCTTTAAATTAAAGTGAGGAAGCCCCTAACTTTTATACCTATTATAAGACTACTCAGGCTACATTGAATCATTCCATATTAGACGGGTCAAAACAAAGACAATGCATGTGCATCAAGCGATCAAGCTTCAAAATGTAGCGAATGAGACTTGTCAATATTTGTTGATCACAAATATTAAAGATGCATAAAATGGTGATTTTATACTAAACTTGGTTCAAACACGTGTGGCGGCAAGCAAAACCCCACTTACAAAATTTTAGATTCCATTTCTTTTCTTCATATGCCAAAGTCATAAAGTTTATGATTTTCATAATAGCATATCCACATGTTACCTTTTCTTTTTAACAACTAGTAATAACTTTAATCCCCAAAGTTATGGACCCGGCAAATTTAAGTGACTACAGGCCTATTACACTGATTGGGGTGATTAGCAAAGCCATCTCCAAGGTTGTAGCGGAGAGACTAAAACTCGTGATGGGAAAACTGATTTCGGAAAGCCAGACGGCCTTTCTAAAAGATCGCATGATTTTAGACGGGCCCTTAATTATGAATGAGGTTGTGAATTGGGTAAAAAAATGTAATCAGAAGACTTTTTTGCTTAAAGTCGATCTCAACAAAGCATTCGATAACGTGAACTGGGGATTTTTAATTTCGGTGATGACACAAATGGGTTTCTCAGAAAAATGGTGCATGTGGATCTACGGGATCGTCTCCTCAGCAAGATCGGCTATTCTTGTGAATGGGTCCCCGACTTTTGAGTTTAAATGCTCAAAAGGCCTTCGTCAGGGGGACCCGATCTCCCCCTTTTTGTTCTTGATCGCGATGGAAGGATTGTCCAGCTTTATGAGAAGGGCGAGCGGAAACGGGATTATAAGAGGGATTACGCTTCCTAATAACGGTCCCCAAATCAATCATCTCCTATATGCTGACGATTGCTTGTTTCTTGGGGAATGGTCGGAATTGAACGTTCAAAAAGTAATAAGGATCCTCAGATGCTTCAGATTGGTTTCGGGCTTGAGTATCAACTTGAGCAAGTCAACTCTGGTGGGTATAGGAGTAGAAGAAAATGAAGTTAAAAGGATTGCGGATGTCATAAAGTGCAAAAGCGGATCTCTACCTCTTGATTACCTGGGATTAAAAATCGGAGCCAATATGAATAGAATAAAAAACTGGGATTTCATGGTTGACATATTTAAGAAAAGGTTGTCTCGCTGGAAGGCCTCGACTCTCTCGATTGGGGGAAGAGTTGTCCTCATAAAATCTGTTCTTGAAAGCTTGCCAACGTACTATTTTTCCATCTTTAAAGCCCCGGTTAAGGTGATTTGCAACTTGGAAGGAATTATTAGGAGGTTTTTGTGGGGGGGCTCGGATGAGGTTCGGAAAATAAATTGGGTGGCTTGGGATGTTGTGACTTCCCCGGTGAGTAGTGGTGGGCTTGGTTTACACAAGATCGGGGAATCGAACGTGGCCCTCATCTCAAAGTGGCTTTGGAGGTACCGAATTGAACCCTCAAGTTTGTGGAGGATGGTGATCGACGCCCTCCACAACAAGAGGAAGATTTGGTCAACGCTTCCAGCTAACTTCTCTTTGGCTAGCCCGTGGTGCAATATTGTGAGGACGATCGACAAGGTTAATGTGGCGGGTACCAATCTTCATCAATTGATCAGAGGAAAGTGTGGTAATGGGAAGGATGTCAGGTTCTGGCTAGATACTTGGGCCATGAACGAGCCCCTCAAAGATGCTTTTCCTGCTTTATTCAAGTTGGAGAAAAATAAGAAAATCCTTGTTTGTGATAAATACTCTTTTAATAACAATTGCTTCAAGCCCAGGGACGTTGGGCCTGCTGTCAACGGGCTTGCTCAGATCATCGACGAAGACAAGGAATTGGGCCAAGTCTTGTCTGCGGCCCGTCTTAATAGGGATAACGACCGCTGGGAATGGAGGGGGAAGGATGGGAATCAGTTCAGCGTTCGTGGCGTAAAACAATTCTTGAATAGCAGCAAAGATTATAGTAGCAGATTCGTGTTCAAGTGGATTAAGTGGATCCCGAGAAAATGCAACATTTTTATGTGGCGTCTTGGTTTAGATAGGCTCCCCACCAGCGAAGCTCTAAGCGCAAGAAATTGCGTTTTTGGGACAACTTTATGCGGATTATGTGGAATGGAGGAGGAGTCCACCGAACACCTTTTCTGCTCGTAAAGTGGCGATGGAAGTTTGGTTTCGGGTGAGCCAATGGTGCAGTGCGCCTGCTTTTGGTTCTCTACTCGATCTCTTGAGGCACACATGGGGCGAGTTAGGAAGATGAAGCGAAAGGCGCCCGGCATTATCGCCTTAACTCATTGGAGCATATGGAAGGCCGTAAACAACGCCAAGTTTAACGAGGGCAAGACCAAGCTCGGAAGATCGCTTACGATTGTATGTCCTTCGCTATCTTTGTTTTAAGAATAGGTGGGCAATTGCGCTCTATCTTGGGAGGATTGGCTTAGTTTCAATCTTTTGTAATTTCGTTTTTGTGCGTGCGCCGTACTACTAGTTTGTAGTACTTTTGGCGAGTTTGTGAATGAAAGTTACCGTTCAAAAAAAAAAAAGTAATAATCATGTTGCAACATATCTTCATATGCCAAACTATTCAAGTTTATGATTTTTATGATAACCTACCCGCATATTAACTTTTCTTTTTAACAACTAATTGTGTACAACATATCTTCATATGCCAAACTCATCAAGTTTATGATTTTTATGATAACCTACCCACATATTAACTTTTCTTTTTAACAACAACTAATTATGTACAACATATCTTCATATTGCAATCTCATAAACTTCATGATTTTCATAATAGCCTATCCACATATTAACTTTTCATTTTAACAACTAATTATGTTACAACATATATATCGAAAATTAATCTCATATTTTTTTAAACATGAGTTAAACACACAACCACTCACAATTAATTTATTGCGAAACTTTTCAGTTTCACTTTTCACACAACATGATATTCTATTTTGGTCACAAACAAGGACAAAAATAGGATATAAATTGACCAGGTTCATTTAAGTAACTTAAACAAGAGTAAGGACACAATTTTTTGAACTTAGTACATTTAAAAAAAAACCCAATTACATTACTTTTTAAAACTTGCATATTTACATATATATACCAAAAGTAAGCTTAAACATCATTGTATATTATGCATTAAAAACTTGTATTTTAAAAGAATATACAAATATTCATATTTTAGCAAGTATATATGCAATTCTCCTTTAAAAAAATCAAAACCGTTTTGCAAAAAGTTATACTATGGCTATGTTTGATTGTTTGGCAAGGGCTTAAATGTGCTTACTGGGGCTTGGGCTTTTAAAATAAGTTGACTAATAAAATAAGTGTCGTTTGTCATAGGGCTTATGGAAGAGTTTATAAAATAAAATCTATTAAAAACTTTAATTTCATAAAATTTAAGGGTTAAACCTTTAAAGAACTTTGAAGAATAAATTAGTTATTTACACACAAAAATATCTAACATATATCAAAAACTCATTTAATTATGTTTCTTTTAGTAATTTTTGATAATAAGTCATTTCCAAATTTATTCTTAAACAGTTTATAAAAATACAAATTTTAATTTTGGCTTATAATATAAGTCTCTGCCCCAGCCCCAGCCCATTTCACCAAACATACCTTATGCCAAAAAAATGTTTGAGTATTCGGGGACCTACCTTGGTTCGGACTTCGGAGCCCCTGGGCACAACCACATTGATAACATGTTAGTTCTAGAGCTTCAAAAAAGTTCAACAAACAATTGGTCAATTTTAAATATAATCAATTCTATAATGTTCCACGGCCTATAATAATTCAAAAAGAGTAAAACTATCAATTGGTTTCTTAGTTTTACCATAAATGAGAATTCGCTACGTTCATGGTATACCAAACAGGACATTCATCTATCTGAAAATAAATGGATCTTCTAGAGAAGCTTGAAGCTTCTCCAAAATGGAATTTGTTAGCATAGAGAATATTCGTTAGGGTGAGAAATATTGAATCTATGACTAAATTGTATATGTTCCCACTTGAACGCTTATGTTTTGTAAAAATTGACTACATCGACAATGTATCAACACAATTTGTTTTGAAAGTTCGTTTTCGTACAATGGTTTTCATTTTTTCCAAGACTAGTCTACTAGGTTTAAGGTTATTGCTACATACTTAAATCAAATAAAGAATTCACTTTTAAGAGGTTGACGTGATAAGTTTAAATTGTTTCGCATCAAGCAAGATTAAGCTTAATAACCAACTACAATCTAATGATGATAATCACAAGTCTTTTTAACTCAACACCTTTCGTGTTTAGTTTCAAAGCTTTGTTGTGTCAATGTAAAAAGATTACATACTCTCAAGATGTACAACAAATTTGCATATAACAAATTGGATATACAAAATAAAATTGCAACGCCTTAATAACCCAACAACTGAGGGGTGTTATAGTTATGCTTATTTTTTATTTTATTCTTTGAAAGGCAAAATTTTATTAAAAAATGGCTCAAAGGAAGAGACTAAACAACGACACAAAAAAGAAAAAGGGGAAAAGAAGCATGTTGAAAAAAAAGTAGCAATATATATCATCTATAAATAATGGGAAAATTCTAAGAATCGTTTTATTTCGAGTGCCACATCATTTTTAGGAAAAAAGTTTGGGTATTTCAAAATAAACTTTGAGGCTCATGACTTTTCTACTTTCATATAAAACGACAAGTGTCCTTCAAGTTGTGTACCAATCATTTTTTCCGACTTTTTGGTATGATTTTCGTGATCTAATCTAAGTCGAATCGTTTTTAGAATCTAGCGAAATTTGGTTTTGTCCTTTAGTTAAAAAAGTCAAAGATACAAAATATTTTTTATACATATAGTTCTTTCCCGGGTTGAATGCTTAAGCGTAAAAACATAAGCGATTATTTTTTACATTACAAGATACCTAAAGTCTTGTTTCAAAAGTAGTTTTACAACTTTTTTAAAATTTTACCCTGCTTTCAAATTTTTAACCCAAATACAAACACACACAAGCAACACTACTACCGGAAAAAACACAATTGAAAATTGTGAAATCCTAAATCAATCCACAATTATTCAAGAATTAAACTCGAAAATGGTGACATTCCCCAATATTTTGATGCTAAGGTAACTGCTCGTTCCAAGGTACACTTGTTTTCGAAATTAAGTCTAAATTGTCAAGGAATCCGGATCGAATGAGGTCATTGAGCAACTGCTTTTTGGGCCATGGTTAGATATTCCCGACCTAGGTAAAGGCAATCATATTGTTAATTTAGTTTACAACACTGTGTAATTATCGACAAACTTCTTGATTCTTGTCCCCATTTTATACAAAATTGGGAACAATGTATTGAAATTCGGTCGGGAAGAGTTTCTATTGATGACTGGATTTCGTTTTGGTCGTTTGCCTCCCCATGTACAAATTGATCGAAGTCCTTTTGCTTTGCGTGTCTTTCCTGAAAAACAATTAATAAGAAAGGTAACTGTAAAAGGCAATGAGCTTTTAAATTTGTTTGGGAATGACACGGAATTTTCAAAGTTATCAGCTGAGGATGCTGTAAGGGTATGTCTTTTGCTAGTCGCTGAGATCGTGTTCATAGGTCGTGGACCTTGGTACATTGTTGACAGTCATTTGTTGCAATTAGTTGAGGATTTTGGGGCATGGAATGCATATCCTTGGGGAGAGTTCTTGTGGACCCGTTTTTACAAAAATTTAGCCAATTTGGTACCCCGGCATTACAATGCTCACTGCAAAGAGAAATTGCAAGAAAACCCTTCTACAATTGCAACATATAATATTTCGGCTTTTCTTGGCTTTTAAGGTTAGATGTGTATACATTTATGAACATATCGCTTTTGTTTACTAGCGCTCATACAATGCATTTATAATTTTCGTTTATTTTAGATATGGATTCTTGAGAGTTATCCCACTAGCGAGTTCATGGTGGAACAAAGACCCGTCAAAGATACCACGTTGTTTTTGTTGGTCGAAAGGGTAAAACATTTGCCAAACGCCATTATGCCCAACTTTTGGTCCTGTAAGCATTTCCATTTGTTTGTATTTGTCAAATAAGTTAGGACTTCGTTATATTTGTTTTTAACTTTATAATTGTTTGTTTACTAGGGTTCTAATCCAGTCTTGGATCTTCTTCCAACAAATGCGGAAATGTTACAACCATGGTTTGCACCAAGTAATGCATATTTGAGCCAGTTGGCTAGTCTACCTGCTGATGATCCCACTAATGAGGTAAGTTGGCCTGTTTGTGCAAACCATGGTTGTATTCACGTTGACAATTGACCATTGCACATTCATTTCGATCTTGCTTTGTAGGTGCGCGGGGTGGTGATAATCGATACAGATGTGGCGTTAGGTGATAAAGAAGTGGCTATAGTCAATAATGATGTGGCGAATCGATAAAGGTCAAAGTTCCAATCGACGACGATATTAACAATAGACTTGTCATTGTAGGAAGCTCTAAAGATACAACTCGAGCGAATAAAGATACAACCCCACCAAGCTAGACATTAATGTGGGAGTCCTTGATGAAATTGAAAATAGACTTGCCGTTGTTGAGGAAGTTCTAAAGATACAACGTCAAAGGTGAACATGGTAATGTATATTACAACTTATATTACAATTTCTTTTAAAAACTTGTTGGAGTTGACACGATAATGTATACTTTGGGGGTTGTTTTATTAATTTGATCTATCCATCGCTAGCGTGACATCAAACCCCCGCTAGTGGTTTTCAATCCCTGCTAGCGGGTTCTCGCATGTATCGATTGGGGTGTTACGTGAATTTGATGTATCCATCGCTAGCGTCTATCAAACCCCGCTAGTGGTTTTCAATCCATCGCTAGCGTGTTCTGTTAATCTATCGGTTGAAATTTGTTTTGTAAATTTGATGTATCCATCGCTAGTGTCTATCAAACCACTGCTAGTGTCTATCAAACCACTGCTAGTGTCTATCAAACCACTGTGAATCCACTGCTAGCAGGTTTCTTTAGTAGTATAATTGATTGTATATTTTAAATATCAGACTTCAACTCATACGCACAGCAAATCGGATGAGGCTTGTTCTGGACAAAGTCCCGTTGATAATGAAACTGGAATGGTAGTTCTAGTTTCTTTGATCTTCGTTCTCGTGATGTTCATTCGGTGATTATAATAAGGTTATGTTCCTTTTAGTAGTACTTTTTTTTCGTTTTTGGTTACATACCTAAATCGGTTTGGTTAACTATGAATGGCGACAAATCGAGTTGTGTAAATCTTGAAAACGAAAAGTGGTCTTACTTATATAGACCCCGCCGCTTTTCCATCAACTATGTCGCATGACTCGTGGAATATTGTCTTCACGACGGACCATTGCCGTTAGATGATCACATTCCGCATCATGATCCCGCCATTTGAATTTACCTAATTTGAATGAAACGTTTTCTCAATAAATTTGTTGAAGTGCGTATATATAAATTCCACCGCACTATCTATACATGTTTGATATAGTTGGTCATCCATATAGATGTGTTATTGTTGTATAATTACTGGGGAAACAGATGCGACTAGATGAAGCAGTGGAGCTAGAAGATGATTTCTGCTTATTGTCTTCACGACAAGCAGGTTGGGATAGATGAAGAAAAACTGCTTGAAAACAATGAAGATGGTGAAACACGAGTGAGGCGGTTCAAGCACATGAAATACGAGCTCATGAAGGTGTGTTGAATGTTGATGGTATGTCCGAAGGTCGTTCACGGTAAGGAAGATGCCATTGTTCATTGCATCACACGATCAACACTCTCATGATCATGAAGTACTTTTAAATGCCGATGATAAAACTATAGAGGTGTTCAAGTTAATGAAAATGTCATTGTTAATTGCAATGTTGTTGATGAACACTCTCATGATCGTGAGGCGTTGTCACAAATGGCGTGGATGGGGACGAAGCATACAATGTTGATGCCCACGTTAAAGAGAAAGAAACCGGGTTGAGTTACGGTTGCAAATCGATTGTCAACCAAGGCGGTAATAGACAAAATTGATAATGATGTGTGAAGGCAAGACGTAAGATGATTCATACCTCGGCGGACAAGCCAAGAAGCCTTTTCCTACGACTTCGAGGTACACTACATTATTCATTAAAGTTACCACATGTACTTCAAAAGTTTGATGTTATTTCAATGATGAATTTTTACATGACAAAGATGTTTTCATGCGGGGTAAAAGGAAGAAACGCAACTAAGTTCGACATCACGTTATAATGCCCTACCAAAAAGAAAACTAGAAAGGCCAAAGTTACCAAAGAGAGTGATGAAAGTTACCCAAGAGTACTACTGCTTTCAAAGAAGATGATGACTCAAAAAGGACAAAGCGGTGGGCAAGTGTTTGCGGGAACCATCGTGAATCTCCTCCCACGACTCCACAGCTGTCAAACGACGCTCCAAAAGGCGAGAAAAGATATTAATCCACCACCGGTGAAGATAATCGATTGGAATCATGGGTAGAGGTATAGAAGAACTACATTTACAAATGACATCTTAAAGACATACACATTAATGTTGTTTTTAAAAATTTCGAGATCCATCACGTCACGAAGGTTGCGATATCAACAAGATTACTAAACCCGTGTATGGATACCTTTTAAAAAAATTTGAAGTCATCGCATAGCTTTCCTTGGGGTCTTGGCGACATCGTTGTTGATCGAAAATTTTGGTTGGCTTTGTTGGGTTATGGAAGAGGCAATAAAAAGGATGGCTAGGAGATGAGGTAGCTAACATATTTTTTTTGAATTAGTTTACTGGGTATTTTGCTTATAAAATTTTTCTCGCAAAGATCCGGATCTCGGGTTGATCTAATGTGGCGATTCGTGCCTGCAATGCCGATTGGGCTATGGTGGACCATTTTCTCTTCCTCTATCCGTGAAGGGTCTATGCGTGCCTACTACGCCATCGTGGTCAACGCTATCCATTGCCATGGTCTAGTGTTGAGAAGGTTTGTATATAAAGACCATACTTTCTTCTATATATTTGGGTAAATATATGTACATGGTAAAAATGTGATGAATTATGACAAGGATTATTTGATCACATTTAGGTATACTTTCCGTTAACGCACCCGAGTGCCCTTTGGTTTCTCGCCGAGTTGCAAATTGCATCTGGGAGTTATAACAATTTATGACACACTAGGTACGCCGAACCCGAGACGAGAGAAAAGAATTTAAAATGGAGGGTCACTTTTGAGAGAAAGCTACCACAAGATCTAAACTTGTGTAAAGTTCTTCAAGCTAAATCAATATCATTTCGATTATAAGATCACATTTCAAGTTGCGGATGATGTCCCTATACAAGCCAATGCATACGGTGATTGCGGAGTTTGGGTATGTATTTTTTTGACAGTCGGGTAACAAATTAAGTATGAAGGTTGATGACCTCTTCAAGTTGCTTTGGCGTGTCGAGAGCATATGGTGGAGTACTTTTGGAAGTATAAGATGTCTACATTCATACAAGTGATGAATAAAGATGCATTTCATCTATTTGGGTATGGCTTGTATGTGGTTTTAGACTTTGTTGTTCAACCAAATGTAACCGCAACACGGATGTCCGTGAAGGGCATCAAAGACAATTTCTTATGCATGTATGTGTAGCGCTACTTTGTATATTCCTAACACCCATGCATACCATCCAAATATCGTGTTGTGATATCGTTGATTTGCAACAAACATTTTGTGTTAATTGCTAAAACGTTTGTTTTTACAAACATCCATTTGATTTGAAAAACGACTACATACAATCTTATTGGTAAAAGACTATAACATACTTATTACATAACACTTATTGGTAAGCAGACACATAACCAAACTACAAAGACCAAGAGAACAATCAAACTGAAAACCAACACAACTTTGTCATGAACTTGCACTCTTGACTTGATAAAAGTCAACTCATCCAACACTTTCATGATATCATTGTTTGAAACCTCGGTAACTTCATCCGAGATCGAACTCTTTCCGTCTTCATTAAATGTTTCTTTTCCTCATGTTCCTTGTAAAACAAATCTTTGTAATCTCGACTTGGTAGTTCGGGTCTAGGAAACCATAGAAGTTACATTTGGTATTTTGTCCTAAAATAAAAATTTGTTAAATTCACATATTCAACCTAACAAGTAAAATAAGTATAATGCATAATAATATTACATAAATTGGACAGCCTTGAATCTTCTACGGGATGAGTCCGTGTCCAAGAGGTTTGTACTTCCACCGGTAATGGTTTTGGACATTCGCGATGTGTAGCATTGATGTAGTATTCCAATGGTTTTCGATTGATCCGGAGGTAGAGGCAGAGGAGGGAGCCATGGTTTTATTTACCCAATGAGTAAACTTGACGCTTTTATAGTATAGTCACATCTTATTTGGCGGAAATATACTATGTGAATGAGCGGGTAATGAATATTGTGGAGGGAAAAGTTTAGCGAATTTTATATTGAGCGACTTAAAGGTCCTATTTTCAAATAAGTTTTTTTGTTTATTGTTTTGTACAATCCTAGAACAATGAACACAAATCCCGAACACAAAACCGGAAAAATGACTTGGCTAATTCCCAAAATTCAAACTTTATTTGGATTTTGAGACATCAATTCGTGGAGTTTTACTTCCGGTTAACATCACTACCACACCGATTACCTATCTCACTAACAAATATCGATTAAAGATAAGATCATCGGTTTATACTACATGTCCGCTTCAACCAAAATTCATGTGAGTGACGATGATGATGTTTCTTTCTTCGCTCATGAAATATATCTTTAGCAAGACCGATCCGACGCTATACATCAAACTTATCGAGAAATCTTCCGAGGTAAAGCCGCCTACTTCTTCTAAGACTCTTGATATTGATCTTAATGTTCCTTTGTTGCCTCAAGAATATGATTTTCAAACACCAAAAGTTGAAGATCATAATAACGAGGGTGCAGGGCAAACGTTAATGTAGATGTGCATCCTAGTTGGCGTAAAACAACATTTCTAAATATCCCCGATCCACCCGATTCGGTGATCCCATAATTAAAAGGTAAGTAACCATAAACACCCGTAGTATCTAAATTAAAGGTGGGTAGTCGGTTTGATGATAAGCAAGGATGCATTTATGCAATAGGAATAAAAGCGTTGGTTGATATGTTTGAGTACAAAGTTACAAACTCATGTAAGAAAAGGTACAGATGTAGGTTGTTTTGTCGAAGGTTGCAACTGTACATTAACGCATCTAAAAAGTGTTGTTAGCCGATACTTCTATGTTACTTCCATTAACGACTCTCATACATGTTCCGAACAAAAATTCATCCTAATCATCGAAATGCTACCGAAAATTATTGGGTCACATACTTGTTGATAAATTGAGGAATTGCAAACGGTATATACTGGTGCGGACATAAAAACGATTTTAATGTTGATTGGAAAGTAGACATTTCTACTACCGAGCTTGGGGTGGGAAAACATTGCATTACAGCTTGTTGAAGCGGTTGTCCTAGGGGAGTCTTTTGAGCGATTGCCGACATCGCTATAACTTAAAGTTGGAAAACGCTATTATAAGCGCCATCAAATTGTTTGACCGTGCAAAGGGGAAAAGGAACAAATGAGACAAAACTACCAGATTGCAACGACATTACCATTGAAAGAAAAGTCATCATCAACAAATTTTTGAAAGATCAAGCACGCAAAGATCGCGAGGTTCTCGACAACTTGTGGCGGTGTGTTTCAATATAACGAACAACGCCAAAGACCAAAATAAGTTGGAGCTATCGGAGAACAAAGACGATGGTGTAGACGGCGTCAGACGAGGAAGATTTGGCTCGGTTGGAGGGATTTGCTCGCTCGTACTCCGTCGTATGACTCTGCATGCGGGGAGCATTCTGATTAGATTTATGATTTACGTATTTCGGATTGTTTTTATTTAGCATTGTAACATTTTAATTATTAATGAAATTTTAGTTTATGTTAAAAATGATTTTAAAATAAATGATTTTAAAACAAACAGTGGTTAAACAACAGTATTAGCAGTGGTTTAATTCTAGCAGTGGTTTAATCCAAGCATTGGATTCATTCTTCTGGCAGTGGTTTCATCAACTCTAGCAGTGTTTCTTCAACTCTAGCAGTGGTTTAATTCAAGCATTGGTATCATTCTTCTGGCAGTGGTTTCATCAACTCTAGCAGTGGTTTGAAATGTCCTAGCAGTGGATACACCAACGACACTCCAATGCTGACCAAGATTACGCTCACCAAAAGTAGTGGAAAAATAGTGATATTATGAACTAATATGAAGGATTACAACATAATGGTTGTGTTGTGAAAGTCCTACTTACCATAAAGTGTTAAAATTTGTAATGATCTAGGCGGTCAATCGAATACAAGTATATACACTCTTTAACCATCGAAAAGTTTGTTCATGTAACCCAACAAAATATATAGAAAATGTCATAACAATCTACATACATTAAATTTAACCTTATCGATTTCCTAACAAATATGGAAAACAGGATACACCAAACCATCATAAGACTCTACATACATGAACTTAAACCTTATCATCTTTCCATGCTCAAACTCACAATCTTCAAAAAAGTAGGTCCAGTCACCTAATGCATTAACATGATTCACCCGGAATGGATTGTCTCTATGATACTCAATCTGAATTTGCATCATGTATTCGACTTCATCATTCCTAAAAAGTGCATTTTGATAAAAATGCATAGGATGATTCTGAAGAAAATGGTTTGGAATATCCTGGTGTGCAACAATTACAAAAATTATATATAATTACATAAGTGCATAGACAACAAAGTGCACACAAAACACAAACTTACAAGTTTACATAACGGAAGAATTTCGAGAGACCTCTCAGAAAAGACATCGTCATTTCACCAAAATGATCAAGGTGACCAATCCATTGGCAAATGTGTTGCATTCGCTCATCACTGCTTCAAAAATATCAAAATAAATCTTAAAGATAAATGCTATGATATTATTGAATATGATTATGAGATTTCAAGCCTACCTCCATCTTCGTTATCAAGATCATTTGTGGAAAAACAATTGCGTCACACCAAGAAACTGCCCCTGTATCTTTGCCCCACCTTCGAAACCAAACACGGTTATATTCAACCTATTCTTTGCCAATTTAGTAAAAACAATAACATCGCCAAATTCAATATCGGAATATTGAAGAGCAGTCGACCACATCTCATCATCCATAACATACAAAACACGAGGATCATGACCTCGTTCATAGCCCCAAGTAACATCCACATTAAACTCCATTCCTTCAACAACAACAACAACGAGACCACGCAACCCAATACCATCTAGAAAATTACCGCAATGTCCAAACACCATCTGGCGATTAACAATTATAACATACACAGATCAAAATACACGTATTCTTAAATAAACGTAAACAAAAATGAGTTGTTATAAATAACCCGTGGAAATTGAGGGTATGGCAATGAGAACTCAAACCTTATATGACGACTTTCTACACCAAAGATAATCCTCAACTTCCAACCCCAGAGAATCATAGCCGATGAACGTAAAAAGAGTCATCACCTTCTTGAACAAAGTGTAACATTTGAACATCCGTATACATGTTTTCATGAACAAATTCTACCCATTTGTTACCTACAATCCTAATGGGACCTCCTAACCGACCAATAATCCTTACTTTCTTCCGTTGTCTTTGTATTCGCTTAAATAGAAATGACGATTCCCATTGAAAGCACGGTCAAGAAATCGAGGAAGCTCAAGAAACCTGTGGTAAAATTTACATTTGGTCGCACCACAAACTCGATGGCCATGATTACCTTATAAACAATTACAAGCATGTAAAGGTTAGTTAATGCTAAAATTTTGATGATGAATATTCAAACATAAAAGATAGTCGATATTGATATGGGGACCATCACAATAAAGGATCACGAACCTTGCGGTTGCCCAAAATAGCTAAAAGATAAGGTTTTAGTGTTTCATAAATCGCTTAAAAAGTCGCTCATACTATATCGGTTAAAAATACGCTTATCTATTATCCCGCCAAAATAATTTTCCGCCTAAACACAAGTCAACAAAATAAGCATAATCTGATCAATTCTATAGTCCACATACAACAATTCACAATGGCTTTGAACTTATCTCGAAAAGGTAATTGTGAACAAGTGCCAAACAAGAAAGAGGATGCTGATGACAATTTGATAGCACACATACAACAATCCACAATGGCTTTGAACTTATCTGGAAAAGCTAATTGTGAACAAGTGCCAAACAGGAAAGAGGATGCTGATGACAATTTGATGGCACACATACAACAATCCACAATGGCTTTAGATTTTTCTGAGAAGAAAAAACTAGATGGTGATATTACGTGTAAGGAGAACCAAGATGGCATTACACCAGAAAAAGTTAGGCGATGGCAAAAGGATTAAAGAACTGGAAGAGTACTTTGAAAAACTCAAGGAAAGGAAATCAACTGAAGAAGGATGTGGTTCTAGCAGTACTGTTTGAATGGATGTAATAGTTCAATAATAAATGTTATGAGTCTAAATTTTAACAATGTAATGGTTGTGTGGAAAATCTTATCTATGAAACAATTTATTGAGATGATTGTTGTAGTTTTGTTATCGAGATAGTTGTGCTGATAGACATCAGCATATTTAATCATAATAATTGCAATGTAACATACACATGGTAGTAGAAGCATCATCACATACTAGTTTGTAACATACACTAACAAGCCTTCACCACATCACGAAAATAAATTGTTTCATCATGATGACTAGTTAGTGTAGTTTGTAACATACACTAACTAGTCATCATGCAAATTGTTTAACGGTACATACCACCGGAAGATCAAATAACTACCACATGGTAGCCTTCATAATACCTTGAATTACTTGGATCGTAAGAGGTTGGGTATGACATGGAACCATCACCGTGGAATCGCAACTATCACTTGATCATTAACCAAACCGATTGCCTCATCACCTTCATATCATCGATTGATTACTACCAACTTCTTCAAATTCATCAAATAATCTCCTAGATTTCAAGGTACCGTTCAAAACGACTTTTCTTGGACACATATTGAACTACAGTTGAGCTTCCAATCAGGAAGGCCATCAATGTCATTAAAAACCTCTTACACTTTAAAGGGTCGTTTTGAATAGATGGGAGTAAACTAGTAGAATGTGGATCACGAAGGTCATGATTATCGCAGCCCACAAAGTCGCTCAAAAGGTTCTTACCTCTTAACGGACTAACCTCGAACCCACGCTCGTTTGACAAACACTCGATATAAATGGAGTTACGTGTCCAAGAATCTTCAAAGTCATCCGACACATAAGGTCGGACTGTAGTCCTTAAACAAGGAGGAATGTATTCAAGGTCATTATTACCACCAAATTCAGACTTTCCTCTGAATAAACTAGCTTCAACAAAAGGCTTGATATAAGGTGTCCTAAGGTAGAATTTGGTGAATTTTTCCTCTTCTTCCCATGCCATTAGTTCTTCAAACGACAGACAGTCGACATCTTTTTTTTTCTTTTCGTGACTTTTAATTTTAAACGTCAGATCATCGTCTGAGGAATCAAAAGACAAGTTCTTGTGATAGTAAGTAACTAAATGAACCTGTGGCTGATGACAAACATAGATCTCAACTAGACCATGGAGCTCACCATGTAATCGATTTCTTGACATCATTATCATCTTCTACAAGGGTCAACCCTTGCTCCGCACTACTACTTGAAGACAAAATACCAAGCCCAAATATCCTCCTTAATTTCTTTCAACAAAGATGTCACATATTTGAGAATACGATAACCTACTCAACCTAGGTAACCTCAAATGTAAAACATCTCCACCTAAATAACTTAAGGGTAAAAACTGACCGCCATGATAAACATCAAACACAAGATCTTGACTGTTTCGGACATTCTGTAACAATGGATATAATTCACAGAAACAAAATCCTTGTTGAATAAAATTTAATAGAGAAAAGTAAATGGATAAACTTACGACCATTCTTGATACCATAATTCATAACGACCCTTTGATTACGTGTTTTCGATGCCATATTTAGTAGAAGTCCGAAAAAGTAAAATATATGTAAGATAAATATGGGGTAGTTTTGGTTAGTAGGTACAAAATATACAAAAGGTACAAAATAGTGAGCAGTAAAAAGTGTCTAAAAGTATATTACTGACCATACTCAAATGATATATCTAAGATATAGTCAAACTCTCCCAAAAAAAGTCGCCTAGTGTGTAATGTTGAGTAATGCATACCGAATGGACAGTACTTGTAAACTAGCATGCATGGGTTTGGCCTACTTTGTATATATAATTTGGTGTGTGTTTAATATAGTTTGATGCTTATTTTTATAGAAAAATATTACTAGTAAACAAATTTGCAACGTCACTACCTAAGCTTGAACACAAGTATAATACAATATGTTCAATACAAAACCATTCAAGGGAGCATATGGTTATCAATTTGTTTCAAGTAATACATCAAAAAAAATAGAACATAGCTAAACACAAACACGGTGTTTAAAAAAAAAACTAGCCATTTGTTCACGGTATGAAAGCGCAGCCTGAATACGATCCTTCACATCCAATGGTAGACCAAAAGCCAGCGGTATAAAAAATACATACCCAAATACCACAATCACCAAATATCCTACCGCTTTGGTACTTGTTCAATGATAGTAAATGTAATGAAATAACTAGCCGGATCAATGCCTTTCTTCTCAAATACTTGCGCTGTGCTAGGACCTCAGGTAATTGTAGCTGTGGACAAAAGTAGCACTGTCTTAAAAAAACTAATGTTTTAAAAGCTGGTTAAACGGTTATGTATTAATTCTTATGACATATGAATAAATAGCCAAACCTGTAAACACTCCCTCAGTTTGATATAAAACTCTCGCCATTCCTCTTCAAAAGTTTGACCGCTATCATAAAAGGTAACAATGCCAGTGTCTATCTCCAAACGGGCAACAAACCAATGAGCGTCAGTTTCATTAATCGGCATGAAAACCTACAACGTTTGGGTCACAAACATAATATCAATATATGGCAAAAGCTAATCAGCATTATTAATCGGCATGTATATATATATCGTTACTTACGTGCTTAACGTCAGACCATGGAATAGAGTATCTTTCACCATTAGCATACCACAACGGCAAAGAATTTTGTAATGTGTTGAACAAAATAGCTACTAACCATCGCCCAATTAGTCAGACGGCCTAACATGCCAAAGGTAATTAACCCACAACTCTATGTGTAGAATTTCAAACATGAACGAGTGTGATAAACTTTATAAGAAATCATTTACGTATGTACAGTTGTATGAGTACTTGCCTCATCCCTAGCCAACCTTTCCTAGGCGGGTCTAAGCAAACCAAACTTTCCCAAAACCTTCTATCCACACACACATCGTCACACCAAGGAAACTTGCGTTAAGTGGTCCTATTTGTCCAAGAAATTCATCAAATTCATTTGTAAATGAACTCATTGATGACATTGGTGCGTGCAAGATCCTAGTATATGAAACAATTAAACTTATAATCATTTGTCATTAACAAGATATATTTTAAAAGGTTGTCAAGAAGTATTTTTCATACCTCAACCCAGGCGTGACAAATTTAAGTTTTTCACTCATATCCGGATCGTGTAAGCTAGAGCATCGTCTTTTCTTTTCAAGATATGCATTGGTCCAATAATACGAATTAGCTTCACCCGAACGTTGTTCACTCCTCTTGAAACCGCAAAACGCGCTCTCTCGGCTTTCATATGATCCGAGTTCATGATTGCTTCTCCCTTTCTTTCGCTCATTTTCATCGCAACCTCTTTTCCTCTTCCTCATTATCAACTTGTCCTCTTCCATCCTCAACCTCTTTCTTGTTGCATCAATCACGCTCTTTAACCGCACTTTCTAATTCTTCATGTCGCAACATTAATTCTTCTTGGATAATAAATTCTGTCCGTTTATAAATAACCTATCATTATGATATGTTATGCTACGGAAAGAGTTTTACACTTGTTTACCGATTTTGTACATTACCTTTGCAAGATCGTCATCGGAAAATTCATCTAGCCGCTACCGATGAACTAGTATCAATGCTTGACCGACTTGACTCAAACAAGTCAAGAAAATCATGATTAAGCTCATCACAAACTGCGCACTAAGATGCCAGATCATTACATAACTCCAATTTCTCCTAAGAATGAAAATAAGTATTTATAAAAAGGATATATACGAAGATAATGGATACTTGAAGGGTCGTTTTTGTAAATTTAGTGTATCCATCGCTAGAGTATATGAAACCACCGCTTGTGGTTTTCAATCCATCGCCGCCAGACTCGATAATACTTGAAGGGCGCTTTTGTAAATTTCGTGTATCCATTGCTAGCGTATATGAAACCATCGCTAGTGGTTTTCAATCAATCGCTAGCGCTTCGATAATACTGAAGGCGGTTTTGTAAAGTTCGTGTATCCATCGCTAGAGTATATGAAACCACCGCTAGAGGTTTTCAATCCACCGCTAACGACTTCCCGATAATACTTGAAGGCGCTTTTGTAAATTTCGTGTATCGGCTGCTAGAGTATATGAAAGCACGCTAGTGGTTTTCAACCATCGCTAGCGACTTCCCGATAATGTCAAAGTATATATACGATAAAAAAGAAGGATATATTACCCCATTTCTTTCTCGAGCAAGAACACCAAAAAGGGACGATATTATTATCGTGATTCGTGTGATTATTGATGGGTATATGAGTTTGAACAAATGCTTAAATAACTCGAATAATTGTCTCAAGTTTGAACAAACGCTTATTTAACTCTGTAATAACACGATCACGTGTTATGTCGATCTCTATTATCTCGCTCTCACCCTGCGTATAATAGGTAAATGTTTCCTTCGGTCTTGCCACGTTTGCGTGTTGCGCCATCTTCTTCAACCACTGTCGTAGAGATGTGTTGTTTTCACCGGTGGAGTTCTAGGTATGTAATCATGGAAAATGCCGTAAACTTTATATACCAATCGATCTCCTCTCAAAGAATTGTCGGTGTCGGTTCTTTAACAGTTCGAATCCTTAAAAACAAATAATAATGTTCAATAAAGATTGCATTAATGTAGAAAAAGATTGCATTAATAAGAAAATTTTATATATTACTTTACCTTTCCAAAAGAAACTTATAATCGGATCTTTGAAGGGTGTATTCTTTGACCACGCTACTCCTCTTGGCATAATATCGTGAACTTTATTCCACCATAGAATGCTTCTTTCAAAGACTCCAAGATCCAAATCTATACGGATTTTGGAATTTCAATAAAAAATAATAGCATAAAATATTGATACACAAAATGAATCCAGGTTTATATTGATATATAAAATATTAACCTTGAAAGCCCAAACGAATCCCCGACGGTGTATAGGTTGGAACAAACTTGTGGTCTTTGTTAATACCTTGAAGGAAATCACTTGTGTTTATCGCAACATCCAAAATTTCATCATACAAATGCCTCCAAATATGCTCTCCCATGGAAAGGCATCCCAATCATCTAGGTTTTCAACTAATCGCATGAGAGAAACATCAACTTCCCGAACCAATAATCGCCCATGAAGATAACCTCCAAAGCTAACAATAGACAAAGACGCATCGCATCTTCGTCGATATGATACCAAATGCCTCTTCATCCTCAATTAGGCCAAGAATATCTAAGTTTGTAATTTTTGAACCTCGAATGTTTTGGGAAAACCCTTGACATAAAATTGATGTGTCCAGATCCATATTTTTCAAAACTTACTTTTCTAAAATTAAAACCAGTGATAAGCGAAAACTCCGGGACGACCGAAATGAAGGGGACGGTCATCAATATAATATACAATCGGCATATCATAATGGTTTTCATTCGGATAACATTGTTTTTGTAAAACATAATCTATCATATGTGCTTCGTGGTCAAAATAAGAAAGGTCCAACCATTTACCGAAACAAGTTTCCCTAAACAACTTCCTTCGATTTTTATCCAACTTGGATTTTATTAAAGAAAAGTAGTTTGGTTTACTTGATGATGATTTTCGCCTCATATTCCTACAAATGAAAAATAAAATAAATAAATAAATAAATAAATAAATAAATAAATAAAATAAAATAAAAATACTCTACTTAATAACATATAAGGGGAGTAACAAACCGCATTCATCATCCAAGCCTCACACTACAATTTTGTAACAAATGCCAAGTATACTTTCAAAAGGTAGAACAACAAAGAATCACATCTCGACACCGGATAAATTACAAACCCAAACACAATTTTGTAACCTAAACATAATTGTTGTTGCAAAACTACTATTAAACATGATTAATTTCAAATAAATAAGGGAAAAACAAACATACGAACAATTTATATATATAAACATAAAAAAAACATACCCGAATCGAAACATTTTTTTGCAGGATTTCGAGAAGGCGATGTTCTTGACTTGTAGGAGTAATTTTGTAATGGGGGTGTAATGTATGTGTTATTCTAATTCATTGGTTAGGAAAGATATGTGATAAGTAAAAGTATTTTACCGTGGTGTAAAATTGGGAAAAAGTACAAAACTACTATTTGGCCAAAACCGCTAAAATTAATTCGCTTAAGTCGCTCGACATTGGGAAGGAGAAAAGGAATAAAATATTACTTTTAAAGTTTGACTTTTTCTCGAAAATATCAAAAAAAATCGCTGAATCTTAAAAAGTCGCGGATATTAGTCGACTAAAATTCATAGGTACGAAAATGATTGGACTCGAAAGCGCGTCAGACACGTGTCACTATTACATTGGAAGGATAAAGTCGCAGTCTCAAAGTTTATTTTGGAAATACCCAAACTTTTTTCTAAAAAGTGATGACACCTCGAGCGAAAAATGCATTCTTAGAATTTTCCCATAAATAATTCGTAAAAACGTTTATTTATATTTCTTGATTTCTATAAGTTTTGTCGATAACAATCGTAAAGTTATCTCAAGTATAAATTTAATATCATATTTTCTTTTGATAGTCATTATAATTAGTTCACTAAACTAGACATTTTTTACTAATTAGTTATACATTTGTTTTAAATTAATTAGTTAAGTAAAAATATCCATTACATCATGCATGACATCATATTGGGTACCCATGTCCTATAACCCATAATCCAACACCCATGACCCAAAACCCAATACCAATGACCCAAAATCCATAACCCATGACCCAAAACCCGGAATTGTAACCCAAAATCCGGACTGGAATAACCAGTGTGCCGAATCCTTGGGTTATAACTGACCGAATCCCTTTTATAAGAATTCGTCGGGTTAGAGGCAGTTTTGCCTATAAATAGAGAGTCATGTCTTCATTGTTTTTACCCATTCTTGTACATCTCTTCTTACATTCAGATATCTCTTTAACCTCATATCTCGGATCATTCATGTAGTTTTCTTTTAGTGATTCTCAAGGTTTTTTTGTAAAAGACGAGATCACGATTTTGCATATAAGACTTGCAAACTTCAAAGAGAAGTATTGTTAGGCTTCATCATCATTACAAGATCACTGAATTGATTCTTATATTTAATTCATCATATTGTTTTTTTTTTCGAAAGGCTAAGATTTTATTAGGCACAAATGGCCAAGGAAAAACAAAGAAAGCAGATTACAAGATCTCAAGACACAAATCATACCAAAAAAAAAAAAAAAAAAAAAAAAATAGAAAAAAATAAAAACCTAAAAGATCGGATAATTACATATAGCAACGCCTTGGGTCACCTATCCAGCTAGACCACGCACCCTAAACTTTTTTGAATCTATGAGAAATCCAAATAAGAGCTAACTTTTGAATCTGGGCAAAAGGGTCTGATGTGATGATGGCTTCTCTAGATTCGGGTGAGGAGAGATAAGCCGCATTCCTCCACTTCCAAATTAGCCAAAGAGCGACCGAACAAACACCTCTAAAAACCTTAGTCCCTGTCTTGCAAAGCCCTGGGGTTAAAGGAGAGGACATGAGAGGAAGCACTTGACTCAAGCGATTACCAGGAAACTGAATGCCCCGCCAACTGAAAACTTTTCTCCAAACGATTACACTCCTTTTTCAATTAAAAAAAGGTGATCTATGTTTTCGTGTTCCTCGCTGCATAGATGACATAACTGAAGTCAACAGGAACATCTCGAGCGATTAAGTTCTCGAGATGAAAGTCAATCCAAAAACAACCCTCCAAATAAAAATATTTACCTTCTTCGGGAGCTATGGATTCCATTGCATAATATGGACGTTTGACGAGGAGGCAAAAAGTTGCTTGTCAATGGATCTTGAAAGATATTTTACAGTGAATTCTCATTTTGGAGAAAGGACCCATTTCCATGAGTCAACAGAATCGACCAGAAGTGGAGGGAGGTTTAGAGAGGATATTAGGTCATTTAAATCATATAAAGATCTCCCCCTTAGAGGTAATCCTCAGTCCCAATTCCAAACCCAAACGTTATTATCACATATCCATCGAGAGTTAAGCCTCACGATATTTTGATTCTCTAACGCATAAAGTTCGGGAAACCGATCTTTAATACACTTGTGAGATGGGGCCCATATAACATGCCAAAAAGAATGTCATTTCCACAACATGACCTTTTAACAAAGATTTCAAAAATCAATTCCAATTTTATCTATTAAAGCCACTACCAATGATATTTTCCACACACCTCTCTTCAAACCGAGCCGGATTCAAGGAAAGACCACCATCGTCCCCATGAAAAGTCGAGATAACCTTACACCAAAAGCATCTTTCTCACTTAAGAACGCCACCACCACTTGCCAACCAAGGCAAGGTTTTTGATTTTCAAATGACCAATGCCCAAGCCACCCATTTGGTAGTCACTGTAGTACTTTTCCAACTCACCCAATGAATACCTTTTCATTCTCCTTGAAACCCCGTAAAAACGACTTCTAATCTTTTCCAAATAAGCAATGACCAGTCGGGGGCACTAAAGAGAGAAATAATAAAGGCGGACTACAAGCACCGCCTTAACAAGCGTGTAACAACCACCCATTGATAAAATATTAGCTTTCCAAGAAGAGAGACACTTTGTAAAGAACTCGGTATTTAGCTTTGTATTGAATAAAGTGTAAGTGACATTGTGAGGCTTCTCCGCCGGTTAAGAGCTTGTTGACATAGTGTTTACGAACTCTTGAGTTGGGTACTTGGGGAGTGGAGTAGGGCAAGGAAGAAGTCCTTGTAGCCGATCATCATAAATCATTGTGTCACGATTCTATCTCTTATTTACTTTACTTTATCGTATTTACTTCTTTACTTATATTCTTTCATTATCAACATCTCACTATCCAAATGTTTTACATATACTCGATCTAAAAGTTTTTGAAAATAACTTTAAATTTGTAAAACTATTCAACCCTCATTTTAGTTTTCTACAGATTGCAAACCAAAACTAACTGCAAATAGCAACAACAAAACATAAAACCCATATCCGATCTTCTTAAACAAAAAAAAGAAGAACTTTTCATTACACCCGAGTGAAAGCTCCTAATATAAACTCTTTTTCCTTTTAAAAAAGCTATTGTAATAACTGTTTCGTAAAACATATTTTATTAAGTTTATTGTGACTTGATAACACAAGAAGTAAATCATATAACCCCCTTATAAAGTTGGCTTTCAAGATTGACCAAAATCACGAGAATGGATGCTAGTATGTCAATTTTGAACCCAATTATATATATCACTACATATGTAGCAAGATTTTAAATGAGGAGTACAAAAATATACAAAGACATGGCTAGGAATTTGAATTGAAGATGATATGTTCGGCTTTAATTGCCAAAGATAACAACTTGCCAACTAACTGATTATCTGACGCAAATTTCAAAGAATTCTCTAAGAACTTCTCTCATTGTCATATCAGGATATGGCATAAGCTAGAAGCTGTTTTTTTTTAGCAAATTATTATATGAGTAACTGAAGATCAAATATTTCTTTATTAAGAACTTCCTCTTAATTATCGACGCATTAAAAAAAATGCTAAACAATTAACGAGTAGATCGAAGACTATAATGCTAATTGATCATGTTACAATTAAGTAATATACCAATAAATGTCTTGTTTGACAAAAAAAAAGGCGTTTTCAACTACATAGCATGCCTGCTTGCCCTATCCACATAATATAGAATCGTAGAAGGCTAATGATTACCAAGCTCTTAAATGATCTGTAGGTTTAGACATTTACCTATTATGTCACATAAAATAACATGGATAAGTTCAAACAAAAAACCTATACAAAATAACTTGCATTACACTAGTCTTTAACAAGATAAGCACAAAGCCAACTAATCTTTAGCCTTTCCCTTTTTATTAAAGAGAATTGATTTGCACATTTAAGGTTTTTATTAATATTTAAGATTATTTGAGGAGAAAAACTTCTTTATATATTAAGGGATCAATCTTCACCCTCTATTTTTATTAGATCTAATGGATGTGATTAATCTAAACAATTAAAAAAACTCACTTTTATCCTTTTTCTTTAAATATATATATCTTTCAAACCGTTAATCGTCAAGCGAAAAAAAAATACCATTACGACGAACATTTAATTATCTTTTATAGATAAGACTTTGATATACTTTCGACAAAAATTTTTTTCGTGTTTTCACGCTTTTTTAAAGTTTTTTCATTTTTTTACGTTATCTTGAAATTTGCATGAAAATCATGATTTAACACAATTTGAATATCACATGTGATATTAGTGTTAAATCACATATGATATGTAATATCATATGTGATACCAGTGTTATTATCATATATGATTTATTCAAGATCACATACGATATTACATATCATATGTGATTTAACACTAATATCACACGCGATCTTCAAATTAGTGTTAAATCACATATAATATTTCATGCAAATTACGTCAAGAAAAAAAAAAGACAAAAACGTGAAAAATGATTTTTTTTTTTTTTCGAAAGATATCAAAGTCGCCCGCCCATGAAAGATAATTAAATCTCGTCGCGATGGTGTAATTATTTTTGCTTAACGATTAACGCTTAAGAGATATTTAAATTATAAAAATAGATGAAATAATAAAACGATTTTAATCTCAACAATTGTTTTATTTTTAGATAGATGATGGAGATGAGACTTGGTATGTAAGAAAAGTTTAGATTTTATTAAGATACTCTAAATTATGCATAATATAATTATATAATATTTACAACGTGTTTTGTATAATTATACAATGAATGTCCCAATCAAAATAAAAAATATGCAAATCCTTTTTACTAAAGTATAAATAAATTGTTATTATATATATATACTAAAACCCGTTCTTGGGCACTGTAGCTACAGTGTATGCGCAGTTTTCAGTTTTGCCACTTTTAGCCCATGAGGTTACTGCTCAATTGCATAGTTAGTCCTTAACGTCCGTTAACTAACAGTCGAGGATTAAATTTGAAACGGAACAATAACTTGAGGGCTATTTCTGCAAATATTAAGCAAAAAAAATTTCGAGGTTACCCTTTTTTCATCAGAAGTCCCTAAGAACTAACGTTGCAATAGGTACCAATTTCGTGGATCGAAACGAAAATGTTATCAAGCATAAAGGCGTAATAAATGCAGTAACAACACCGCTACAAGAAACATCCGCTTTAAATAGTGTGTGCACTGCTCATTCGCATTTACACTTTTAGTCCTCAAATTAGCTTCAAATCGCACTGTTACCCCCGTTATCGACCTTTTGCAAATTTCGTCCTTAATAACAAAAAAAATATATATACATCCCGAAAAAAAAAAAAAAAAAAACTTTAAAGAACTTCATTCCCGTCAATTAAATAATCGAGAACACACTCGCCACAACGCCGCGAGTTAACCCGCTAGTTATTAACTATAACAAATTAACAATAATCCTTTAAAATAAAATCTTTGACAAAAACAATTAAGTCAAATATTATCAAAGGTATATTCCCTTCAACCCAAGAAAAAGCAAATCACAGACAGACAGACACACACACTTTTTCAACACACGTGCATGTCACGTGACCCTATTTTCACCATATATAAACCCAAACCGTTTAATACCCTCCTCACATAACCAAAACCAAACCCCTCTTTTTTATAACACTCTCTATGTGCTGTATTTTTTTACACAATTTTATAAAATCAAAACCCTAATTCCTTCAATCACAATAACACAAACTAAATCCACACACAGTTACACTTTCACTGTGTGTTTGTTGACCAGATCTTTGACTTTTAGACCGCTTTTTTAGCTGGTATAAATAATCAACTTGTTTAATTTTAGTTTATTTTGATTAAATTCAGTTGAGAGTTGGTAATATCATATTTAGGTTAATTTTTTGATGGTTAGTTAGTGATTTATGCATGTTTAATTTGTTTGTGTTTGAGATTATTGAGTAAAAATTGATTTAGGGTTTGTTAATTTTAGTTAGATCTGTGATAGATTAAGTTTGAAGTTTTTTTTTTTTTTTTTTTTTGTGTGTAATTTGGTTATAGAAAACTAGATGATAGTAGGATTGGGATAGTTTTTTTTTGGCGATAATGGAGAATATGCGAACGGGATGTTCAATTATAATATTTGAATAGTTTAGAGATTGGTATACTTGAGCACTATAATTAGTTTATGTAGATTGTTTAATTCGAGCACTAAATTTAAGTCTAAGTACATTGTGGTTGGAAAACTATGAGGAGTTTATTAGGTGTGCGTAAACTAGTATGAGTATGTATGTTGTTAATCCTAGATCCTCGATTTTAGATGAAAGGCAAATTTTGGAAGTTCATTTTTACCTCCCTGTGATTCTATAGCTGTACGTGTTTTCCATGTATAAAATGATTCTAGTTAGCTAAGTTGGTAATTATCCGTGTGTGGTTTATGTTTTATTAGTTAATTGATTAGTTTTGTGGTTTACAATTTTGGCAGTTAAGGTTGAGACATGTTTCGTAGCAGCAATAACGTTGCTGTGCTTTTAGCAGTGTAAAGCTCGTGTTGTGTAATGGGCTGCTTTCATTCTACTGTAAAAAAACCGGTTCCTGGGCATGAAAATCCGACTTTACTTGCTTCTCAAACAGCCTGTAAGTTAATCATTGTTGCAAAGTTTTATCCAATGTGATTGGTACATGTTGCTTATGTTGGTCTTTCTTAATTGTCTCTCCAGTTAGTGTAAGTGAAGTTGAAGCTCTATTTGAGCTATTCAAGAGCATAAGTAGTTCTGTAATCGATGATGGGTTGATTAATAAGGTAATCAATTTGTTCGTTGATGTTAAGTTATCCTCAATGTCTAGAAACAAATTATGCGTGTTTCTCTGTTTGGTAGTTAGGAAATTTCTGTGGCTTTTTTTCCGTTGCAACATTTATCGTTTAATGAATCAAACTCTCTTTAAGAAACTTGGTGATTGTGGGTCACGAGTTTCTAATGTTCTCTTCGCTAAAGGGAAATTTAATTTTTTACCTGAACTATGTATTGGCTCAATTATTGTGTCTTTCATAAAACACGAGTATTAATTTGTCTCCTTACACTTCATTTTTTTTCTTCGTTTATCATTGGTATTATTATGTTAGTATGAGTTCTAGTTATAATATCTTTGATTGCCTTTGATGTATCCCTGATTTTCTCTTAAACAGGAAGAGTTCCAACTAGCATTATTCAAGAACAGAAAGAAAGAGAATCTCTTTGCAAACAGGGTATGATGCTTCTTTCGTTTATTTTAAGTCACTTATAGTTCGTTCTCTTTGTACATTTTTTCTTTTGGGCATTGTCAGTATGTAGCTAATCTGAAAGATTGATTGTGTTATGTTGAAAATTTACTCTGCTGGTCTAGGACTACAAGAAATTGATTTTAGCAAGTTTTCGTTGTTGATAAATTTTCATGATAAGTATCACTAGTCGGCAGTTCGGCTAGAATGATGGTTGGAACCTGCATGTTAATTTATTATATTTGTCGCGAGTATTTATTTTACTTGTGACATGTCACGTACACCTTCTTTTCTTTTAGTTGTTTGCTACATTAAATATGCATATATTGATAAGAATAATTAGGTAAGAACCTGTAGGAGCCTAATAGGGTATAACATATCTGGTAAACTATAAGATTTAGTATTAAACCCTAATCTGTGTAGTTAATGACCAAAATTTCGGTGTTTCGGTCAAGGACCGAGATACGAAATTTTTGGTATTTCGATGGGATTTCGGTGGTATTTCGGTAATTTTAATATTATGCAATATCTATATCTATATAATAATTAATACTTAGTACTTAATCAAAGTACAAAATTCAAGCTTAAAAGTGTCAATATTTGATAGATTAGTGTTAATACTTGCAAAAATTAGTGTTTATTATGTTGTGTTTAAGTTTGGACAAAAAAAAATTAAGAAAACCTGGAAAACCGGTATACCACCGAAATTTGGACTGAAATTTGGACCAATTTCGGTGAGATTTCGGTAAATTTCACCGAAAATCTCGGGACCGAAATTTGGACCAAAATTCTGGACTGGTATACCACTGGAGGACCGAAAACCGAAATACCACTGGTATACCACCGAAATTGACTACATAGAAGTCCCTAATAACTATTGAGATTGTAACCTGCATCTCAATCATATTTCATCATTCGAAATTACCTTTTCAAGAAGGTGAGTGATGTAACTGATCGGGTTGCGCACATATAGCTTTGCGACTTTAAAAAAAAGGCACGTCAATAATTGAATGAGCGTGCGTCTTTGTGCTTTAGGAGTATCATTTTGTAATGAACTAGTAATAACTCTGTAACATACTATATGTTAAGATTTAAGAATATACTAGGATACTTTCAGATATGGCTATGACTGATCTTTACATTAACACTTCAGATTCGATACTGGTCCAGGCATATATATACACTTTCTGAAATTATTTTACTACCTTTGTTGCAGTTTAAACTACATAAGCTGCTTCATTTTGGAGTTCATACTTTAATAACTTCAGTTTTTTGCATTTTGGGGGTTACATATCCATGTTATTTCAGAGCAAGTGCATGTGAACCATGACTCATTGTATCTCCTCACCATTTAATTCAAACCCAACAGATGAAAATGATCTACAACTAAAATTTTGTTAATATTTTCATCTATTCCCTTTTCTGGCACATAATCATAAATTTATAATAACTTAAATACCTTACATCTCATGAAGTTAGCCTTTTTTTTAGTGCTTACATAATAACTAAAACGCCCTACCTTTTTCATCATATACCGTTTTTATACATAATCTTCACATAAATGAATTTGAGCACCTAATCTTAGATTTTGTTGAAACAGACCATCTAATATCATTAAGGAGTTTAGGTGCTAAAAATGGTGTGCAAGGCGGCTGAAATGATAAATGCACTCGTATTAGATTTCGGATTTGGTGTGCTGTTTTTATACTTCGTTACTGCTGTTTGGACATTTATAGCATTAGAATCCAGTTTCTTTGGTAAACATAGATCCTAGTACATGTGCATTGATATGAAATGTCAATTGCATGCATATTGGATAGAGTACAAGATACATTTTGAAAAACATTGGTATCCTATCTGTTATACAGTTTTCTGAAGCTTGTAAGTTTCATATGCAGATATTTGATCTTTTCGACGTCAAGCAGAAGGGGGTTATTGATTTTGGTGACTTTGTTAGAGCACTTAACGTTTTCCATCCTAATGCTCCTCAAGAAGACAAGATCAGTTGTAAGTTGATCATGATGACCCAAACTGTAAATTTCAAGTGGCCATGAATGGTCTTGTAATACTCATTGTTCGTGTTTCAGTTTGTTTCAAGCTTTATGATATGGACGGAACAGGATTCATAGGCGCCAGGAGGTACATTTCTGCCATTTTAATGCTCTATGCTTTTCCATGTTTGTGTCCAAATATTATAGATTCTTAATAAGTTCTTTCGATAAAGAAGATTGTAATATTTACTAAAATATAATAAGAATTGTATTAACAAGCTCGTATAAAGGAAAATAACCAAGCCACCTGAATATCGTTTTCGCTTTCTAAAGCTATTATGGCACGTGTGTAATTATTTGTCATAAAGAAGTTTGAAATATTTACTAAAGATAATAAGAATCAGATAACAAGCTCCTTCATATAAAGGAAATAACCAAGCCCCTACATAAATATTGTGTTTTGTTTTCTAAAGCTATTATGGCACATGTGTAATTATTTGTCATAACATCTTCATTATGTGTTATCTTTTGTAGGTTAAGCAAATGTTAATCGCACTTTTATGTGAGTCGGAGCTAAAGCTAGCTGATGACACCATTGAGACAATACTTGATAAGGTGGGTTCAATTTTATTTATTATGACCATTTTGAAACCGACACCAGCACCTAACGATATTAATAAGTTTCATGAGAAAAAAATGAACTCTTTTAGTTTGGCCCGCGTACTATTGAATAAGATTTTTCTTTCACACTACACCTTTCTGCCCGTAAGGTCCTACTATTCGGTCAAAAAGAAACCAAATTGACCATTTTAAACTGTCTGTTATCATTTAAAGACAAAAACTATGTCGTCACGTTAACTTTTTGGCAGACAAGAGAACATGAAAAAAGTGATTAGAACATCATGTTCAGTTGCTGGATGAATAACTTTTATCGTACAGTAGGTGTTGGCATAAGGGTAGACAAACTAACATTTCATTAAAGCATGATTCATGTTTCCATTTTCGTTTGAGCAGACGTTTTCAGAAGCCGATGTAGATCAGGATGGGAAGATAGACAAATCAGAATGGCACAATTTTGTCACCCACAACCCTTCCTTGCTCAAGATAATGACTCTTCCATATCTAAGGTATCTAGTTCTACAGTTGCGTTCTTCCTTGTGCATACTCACTTTAGAGGAATACCTCATTGCCTGTACTGAAAATAGAACCTTTCCACACATATTCAATGGGCGGGTTGGGTAATGAGTTACATTGGGTTCTAGCATATACAAAGTTACTTTGAATAAAATGATTCAAGAGGTATGTATCAAAACTAAAATTCCACTGTACCCCTTTTAGCTCAATTAATGATTTATAATTTTGACCCATTTGAATCCTTTTAAGATAAAACTGAACCCAAATCACATCCAATTTACTTATCAAATTTATGCGAAATGCAGGGATATTACAACCACCTTCCCAAGTTTTGTGTTCAATTCTGAAGTTGAAGAAATTGCAACATAAGGAGAATGGGCTATGCAGTAGTGTTGTTAAGTTGACTGGTCTTATTTTGTTGATCAATTCATGTATTTGAAGATTGGCTTAGGCATGTGCCTTCTTATGTTAAGCCCATTTTTGATTTGGCTTTCTTGAGGAGAAACATTATTACGTTTTTATAACGTCAGAGTGAGCTTTTCTTGTATCAAATCATGAATGGTGTTGCAGAAAATGGTTTTTCGTTAGTAATTCGATATATCTAGAGTTTTTGATCCAAAGACGATATTAGGCATTGCGTTATATTTGTATGGTTCAAGCGAGGGAGCAAAAAAGTACGAATATTACTACGGAGTAGAAGTCAATCTATAAAAAAGAAAGTCTATTAATGAAGGTTTTGACTTTTCAACTCTTTCGACAATCTATGAATATAGGCCGTTTGGTTTGTGGGTTTATGGTGGGTTTGGGCTTTCTCTTAGTCAAATACTGTAACTTGTTTGATTACATTTTTGGGATTAAAGTTTAGTTACTAATCTCAAGTAAAAGAGGGTGTAGTAAAGGTGGGGGGCTTGACAAATGTAGGGTCATTAGTTAATTATATGTTACTTTTAGTAATTTTACAATAATAAGCTTCAACTTAAATTAATTTGTCAAACAAGTTTATGAAAATAAAAATTCTAGTTTCGGCTTATAATATAAGCCCCAACCCCTTGCACCAAACATACCCTTAAACTCTAACAAGGGACTAGAGAATAAGAGGATTACAAAGGACTAAGGATTAATACAAGCAATTTTAGGATCATTGATCCGATCTATCTCCGATGGACGAATGGGTTACACAGAGAAATTATCTAACCTAACGTGGTTAATTAATCAAACAAACAAACGACTAAACAAATGCGTTAAATCCTAAGTGCCATCATCATGAGTTGTTCATACATAATTATGGTAATTTTGAAGAGACTAAGTGCAAGTTTTAGATGACGTTATATGGGAAGACTATCACTCATGAAAAGAAATAGTATAAGACTGATTATAAATGTGTGTCGATATAGGCTCAATAATCTAACCGGTTTAATCATTCATCTAAAAGCTTATACAGTGAATAGAATCCTCAAAAATTATCATGGCAAGTGTGATGGTACATAATTGCAAAATAAAAGATCTAACCGCTCTATGTGTTGTGAATACAAAAGCAATGGCTGCAGGATAGAACATGCTGTGACGTCACTTTTTATTTCGAATTTAACTGTGAAAGAATCCCGCTGAGGATAGAACCTGATGAGGCTCGGTCCTGGTCCTACCCGGCCCGACCGGTCCTGGATAAAGCCCGGTTTGACCCAAATTTTAGCCTGGCCTAGTTAAACCCCAACCCTTCACACTTATAAGAGCTGATCTATCTTGTAGTTTAGTTCATTTTATCTGTCCGTTTCCTTATAATTTGAGCAGTTCTCTTCTTATTTGTTCATATTCTAAACTATTGCTATAATAGGGTCCTTCAATATCTGGTTCATTTTTCAGTTTACAAATGGATCGACCTGTCCTGCCTTGATCGGGCCTGAACTTGTCTGCCAGGCAGGCAGGCATAAAAAGCCTGATAAAGAGCTTTGCTCATCTCTAATAGATGATAATCGTTTTCTCAAATGCTTTCGATTGATTCTGCACCACTTCTTAATATTTATGGTTCAGTATAACACATCAAGTAGCGTGGCCAAAATTGGTGAGTTGAATACGGGTCAAACCGCCAAAGCAAGAAACTTTTGGTGCTAGTAAGAATGGGTTGTGCTGTTTTGCAATATTTTTTCTTGTATGTTTAAAACATTTATATTCTGTGTGCCACATATGTGTTGAATGTTGGACGAAAAATATTTGTTTTCCCTTCTTTGTATCAATAATGATTGTTCAAGGTTTTTTCTTTACATCGGGTATGTTGATATCTTCATCAAAACGAGTTCTTTTCAGTTTGCTTCCAAATCCAACCGTACATGTATCCTCTTGGGCATTGCCATTTTCTTCTTGTTGATCATCTATACTTTCATTTCACCAGAGTTCATTACGTCATTTACAACCTTTCCCTCCGTCGGTGGCATCTTTTCATCGTCAGCCACAACCTCATCTATTGCAATATTAGCACTCCTCGGTTGTGCTTTGGTCTGATGCGTCTGATAAAAGGTTAACATTAAATTTTTGGGTGAAGGCTGAGAATACGTATGGCTTTCTCAAATATCTAGAAGACGTAACATACAAATTTTATTATTTTTGACGTAATATCTTTCAATTTGGAACGACGTCGTAATATGACTGTAACTAACAGTTACTGGGTCAAAAGTTGAAAATGACATAAATGGTCCTCGTGGCTGCGTTGACTTTCTGGTCATCCATCGACTTTTATTTTCGGTTAAAAGTTTGATAATAGTCCTTACGGTCATTGGCTTTTAGATTTAGTCATTTGTTCGTTTTGTCCGTTTTTCTTACGTTTTGTCCTTTTTTATTGGTTTTCATCCGTTTTTCTCACATTTTTCTTAATTTTTTGTCCGTTTTTCTTACCTTTCGTCTGTTTTCTTTCGTTTTTGCCAGTTTTCATCCGTTTTTGTCCGTTGTTCTTAGGTTTTGTCCGTTTTCCTTATGTTTTTATCAGTTTTTGTCTGTTTTTCTATTTGTAGGGTTTCTAGAATTCTATTCGAAATTCTATTTGAAATTCAAATTTAAAAGATATTTTTTAAATTTCAAATATGTTTAAAAAATTTGAAATTTAAAAAACATATTTTTTTATTCAAATATGTTTTTTAAAATTTGAAATATTTTAAAAAATATGTTTGAAAAAATTTGAAATATTTTTTTAAAATAATTTGAAATAATTAAAAAAATATGTTTGAAAAAATTTGAAATATTTTTTATATTTTTTATACAAAATTTTTTCAAACATATTTTAAAAATTGGAAATTTGAAATTTGAAATTTAAAAACATATTTTTTTATTCAAATTTTTTTTTAAAAATATTTTTTTATTTGAAATTTCATATTTTTTCAAACTTATTTTTTAAATTATTTCAAATTATTTAAAAAAATTTGAATAAAAAAATATGTTTGAAAAAATTTGAATAAAAAAATATGTTTTTAAATTTCAAATTTCAAATTTCCAATTTTTTAAAAAAAATTTTGAATAAAAAAATTTGAATAAAAAAAATTTCAAATTTCAAATTTCCAATTTTTTTAAGATTTAAAAAAAAATATTTTTTGAAGATTTTTTATAAAAATTTGAAAAAATATTTTTCAAGATTTTTTAAAAATTTTAAAAATTTCCAATTTTTTAAAAATTTTGTTGGAATTTTTTTTTTCAAATTTGGGAAAAATTCCAATTTTTTTTTGGAAATTTTTTTTCCAGTTTTTTTTTTTTCCTTTTGGAATAAATTTTCAATATGTTTAAAGAGTACAAAACGTAAGAAAACGGACAAAACGTAAGAAAAGCGGACAAAACCGATAAAACATAAGGAAAACGGACAAAACGTAAGAACAACGGACAAAAACGGATGAAAAGGGCAAAACGAAAGAAAAGCATAAAATGTAAGAAAACGGACAAAAATTAAGAAAATGTAAGAAAACGGATGAAAACCGATAAAACGGACAAAACGTAAGAAAACGGACAAAACGAACAAAATGTCTAAATCTAAAAGCCAATGACCATAAGGACTATTATCAAACTTTTTAGCCGAAAATAAAGTCAATGGATGACCGTGAAAGTCAACGCAAGCCACGTGACCATTTATGTCATTTTAAACTTTGACAGTAACTTGTTAGTTACAAGTCATATTACGATATCGTTCTAAATTGAAAGATATTACGTACAAAATAATAAAATTTGTATGTTACGTACTTCGGTATATTTGAGAAAGTTTGTTACGTATTCTCAGCCTTCACCCTAAATTTTTTCAAGTTGGCTATTTCATTCGGAACATGAACCCTACCATTTTCTCCCAAAATTAGCCCGACCATTGTAACCTTTCGTTCGTGAACACAAACTGGGTTTCTCCAAACCCGCACTAGCAGGGGAGCTGCTATTGCGAGTAGCACCAATTTGTTCCCTCAAAACTTTTGGGGTATTAGGGTTTTGGTCATGTCTTTGTTCTTGACGATCAGAAATTTCCGTCTTTTTTGATAAAGCGGATGTTACTGACCATGACGGTCGTCAATTAAAATGAATGATGATATTAAACAACAATTTCACAAGAAAACTAAAGAAAGAAGCACAGTAAGAGGAGCAAGATCCTTAATGACTTTCTTAGAGTTAGAGAGAAAACGACCATGGTTTCTGGTTTGGTTGGTTTTCCGAAGTTGAAGTGTCATACTTTTTGGGTTTTTAGAAGTTTCTTGTAGATATGATCTTATTTGCAGTTATTGTCTTTTGGTGAAGGTAGTTCTATTTGTTTTTTCTAGTTATAAAGGCTACATTACTCCGTTTAGGGAAGACTTTGATCTGTAACTTGTGCGGTGAGTGCTGATAACTCTTATTATTTTCTTCCTTTCGCTGTTGCTGGTTATTTCAAGAATTATATACTGATTATAAGAAATCTTATTGATGATGAATGTGGTCTGATAGACCCGACCAGAGAAGTACACTAAGTATTGCATCATCAATCGTTTACTAATAATGGGGGGATATGTTGACGTATATGGTCTGATAGACCTTATCCGTCATGACATTGGATGAACGACACAGGATGAACGGCGCAGGATGGACGACGTGGACGGCTGACATAGACGAAAGTCATGAACGGCACGGTATGGACGAGGGAAGCAGGATGAACGGCGCATCCGGATGTTGACGTATATGGTCTGGTAGACCTTATCCGTCATGACATTGGATGAACGACACAAGATGAATGGCGAAGGATGGACGACGTGGACGGAAGACATAGACGAAGGTCAGGAATGGCACGGTATGGACGAGGGACGCAAGATGAACGGCGCGTCCAGACAAAGACTCGAGGGAGGACACATCGCATTAACCACCAGTTAATATGTCCCCTATGTTAAGTTTAAGATATATGATAACCAATAAAACCATATAGACACCACATAGTACACAACGGAAGACTTAGAATCATAATAATAATTAATTAACTGAAAGTAATGCGTAACGTACCTCTTGCAATTTGCTAGATCTCTTCAATGAATGTGACAAAGTGGTTTAACGAGTTATCCCTTACCGTTTTATAACTCAAAACAATTGATGTAACAATAGTGTGTTACAAAAGTTATGAAAAACATTAACCCTAGCCTTTGTATATATAGTGAATGAAAATCTTAGGGAACAAGTTAGGGTTTGGGTTGTGTAAACCCCCCTATGGCCGGCCATACTAAGCCCCCAAAGGGATACCCATATCTTTTCCATTTTAAATTTTTTCACTACAACTCATTCTCTTTACATTTAACGGTCGTTAGTTATTTTCCGTTAAATACTTAACGATCGTTAGTCGATTTTTTTTAATAATTAATTGTAATCAATTAACATTAATTATTTAACTTTAATTCTCATTCGTAATGTGTGCAATCCCATGGTCACGAGTTCGAATCCGGACATGCACGATTTTATGAATATATACATTTCCAACAGCTCCCACTTTGATATGTTTACAAAATGTGTAATGACATTGATTAGCGTCTAGCAACACGCCAATGCCCCTGGTACAACTCGTGTATGGTTTTCTGGAGAAAAACCAATTTTGATGATTCATCATCATATTCATCCTTTGTTTCTAATACTATGTTAATAAGAATATGGATCTCACTAATTTCTTAATTAACTATTCTGCTTCTCGCTTATATGATTGATCAAGATTACCAATTCTTATGAACATATTCCGAAGACCTTGGGCATGACCATGCAAACATCTTGACAACCCTACGAGGGCCCAATATTACACTTCAAAATAAATTTGAAGGAAACAAACTCGCTTTGACTACTTAGTAGAATTCATAAATTTCGCAACACTCGAAAACAACCCTTATAACTACCGCCACGTATAGCGTTAGATTGCTTCACGAAATGCACTACATCCATGACATATCTCCGGTATCTCAAGTCGTGGATAAATATTCATGATGTACTTAATGACTAATATCCATAAAGTACCATCATGTGGGTGGGATAAATCCTATACTCAATTCATTGAATATCATCTGAAATTAGTCATGGTACGCATCAATATACTTTCAAGTATATTCTAACTAATACTCAGATTTGTCTTAATTCAATATCATTCCCATGTTATTGATTGACAACGGACTATTTAGAATAACTTAAGTTATTCAAGGATTTAAACATGCAAATATAGGATAACATTATAATAAATGAATAATAAACATAACAAAAATATTTTATTTCATTTCAATAATAATGTTTACAATATCCTTTTATCTAAAATACTTAGTCACAGATGGGCATGAAACTACTAGCTAAGCGAAGTCCAAACTTATCAGACAAATGATTAAGTTTTTCACCAGGTAAGGCCTTCGTCAAAGGATTTGCTAGGATATCATCTGTGTGAACTTTGAGCATCTCAATTTCACCTATCTCGACTTGCTCTCGAACATAATGATATTGTCTAGGATAGTGTCTGGTGCCCTTCATGACTCCAGGTTCATGGGCAAAAGTAATTGCTTGTTAATTGTCACAATATAATTTACTAGGATTTTCAATCGACGGCATGACACCAAGCCCGAAACAAACTTCCTTATCCAAACAGCTTCCATGACATGCCTTAGCGCCGCTATGTACTCACTTTCTCAGAGCGTACATCGCAAGAGTTGTATGTTTCTTACTCTTCCAATCCACAACACCTAAATTGATGACAAATATGTAACCCGTCGAGACTTCAGATCATCTTTGTCATACTTCCGTGATGCATCGCACTAACCCGTAATGCATGTTACGCTTCTTGATTTCCCCATACACTATGAACATATCTCTTATAGCCCTAAGGCACTTGAGAGTATGTTTAATGATCTAGTGAATTTCACCCGGATTCATTGATATCGATCGGTCGTTTGAGCAAACGCCACATCGGACCTTGTGCATCACACCGCATACATGATAGATCCCACACCAAGCATAAGGAACTTTCTTCATACGCGCCACCTCTGCATGTGTTGAAGCACACAACCTTCGCTGCTCAAACCATGGTTTACTTGCATCGGCAAAATCCCTTCTTGGAATTTTTGCATATTGAATCTCTTCAATATTTTGTTAATGTAAGCACTTTGGCTTAAACCACTTAGCCGCCTTGATCTATCCCTGTAGATCTCGATTCCGAGTATGTATGCTGCTTCCCCTAAGTCCTTCATCGAGAAACATTTACCAAGATAGGCTTTCACCTCATTTAGACTTGGTATATGATTTCCCATGATTAATATGTCATCGACATATAGAACAAAGAAAGTAACATGACTCCCACTAGCTTTGTGATATACACATGGCTCATCAAGATTCTGAGTAAAACCAAAACTTTTGATTTCTCCATCAAATCTTTTATTCCATTTCCTTGATGCTTGATTTAGTCCATAAATGGACCTTTTAAGCGCATACACGGTTAGGAAATAGCGGATTCACAAACCCCTCAGGCTGTGCCATATAGATGTCTTCATCTAGATGACCATTCAGAAAGGCGGTTTTGACATCCATCTGCCAAATCTCATAGTCATAGTGTGCAGCTATAGCTATGAGAATACTAATAGCTCTTATGTCTCGCTACAGAGAGAATGTCTCCTCGTAATCAATGCCATAGGTTTGAGTAAAACCTTTAGCTACCGACGAGCCTTGTAGGTGTGTACATTGCCATCCCGTCGGTTTTCTTCTTGAAGATCCACTTACTTCCAACGACTTTAGCATTGGGAGGAAGGTCAAATTCAATCCGACATCATTATCTTTCATGGATTACATTTCCCATTCATAGCAATCGCCATTTATCCATTTCGTGATCGACCATGGCGGCCTTATAGTTAGCGTGTTCATTAAGATCCCCAACCATATTTTCCTCCACCTCACGTTAAGACATAGACGGTCAGTGCACGTATAGTCCTTTCAGACCTACGAATGGGAACAACGGGAGGAGCGCCTAGGCTTTCAGGCTCTTCTTGAAGTTGGATAGTATTTTGAGAAGGTGTTGTATCTTCTTGATCATATTCCAGATCATATACTCTCCCACTGAGTTCTTAAGATATGAGATTCCTTTCAAGTAAATCTCCATACCTAGCCACTATGACTTTGTTCTCAGTTGGGTAGTAGAAGTAGTAACCCATAGTTTCCTTAGGGTATCCTACAAAGATACACTTAACATATCTGGTTGGAGCTTATCCGGTGAGTCACGCTTAACAAACGCCACATCCCTGCACCTTTAAGTAAGAAAAGTTGGGAGCTTTTCCCGTCCATATTTCATATGGAGTCTTAACAACCTTCTTCGTTGGAACCATATTCAAAATGCGAATAGTAGTTTCAAGGGCATAATCACAAAAGTTAAAGGAAGAGTCGAAGATCAAACATTGATCGTACCATGTCAAGTAAAGTACGATTTCTCCTTTCGGATACACCATTTTGTTGTGGAGTATAAGGAGATGTGGGTCTTTGGATAATTCCACACTCGCCTAAGTAATCTTTGAACTCTAAGCTTATATATTCACCACCTCTATCGGATCAAGAGCTTTAATCTTCTTACCGAGTTGTAATTCTACTTCACTTTTGAAAACCTTAAATGTTTCAAAGACTTCATGTTTATGTTTAAGTAAATAAACATAACAATAACGATCGAAATCATCCGTAAAGGTTAAGTAGGTAGCACCACGCTTTGACACATGTCTAAGTGGACCACACACATCGATGTGTATCAATCCAAGTAGATCGAAGCCCTTTCCACTTGCTGTGAAAAGGTTTCGTCATCTTCCCACTATGCAAGACTCGCATTTGTCAAATGATTCATCATCGACACTTTGTAAAAGCCCTTCGTGTTGCGGCTTTTCTATGCGTTTCTTGCCTATATGGGCAAGGCGACAATGCCAAAGATAAGAAGAGTCCCAGTTAGACTTGCTCTTCTTATTGCTAATGCTATACAACAAATTATTTTTATTGGATACACAACCATCCATATCAATTTCAAACACACCAAGTATATGAATTGCATTAAAATAAAAAACATTATTAAAAGAAACTGAAATTCCATAACTGGTAAAAGTGTGCATAAAACCAATATCTTTTAACCAAGAAACTGAAATAACACCCCTAACAATGGAGGGTGCATAATGACAATTATTTAGTTCAAGAATTAAGCCCAAGGCAACACTAAATCAAAAGTCCCCATGGCTTCGACCATCGCACGCTTTCCATTGCCAACGTACAAGTATCTTTCTCCACAGTCACTTCTTCGCCTCTAAGTCCCTGCGATGTATTACGGATGTAGTACGACATTTTGTATCATAAATCCGTGAATTTTGCTTATGAGGAAAAGAAAATAATTCAAACATAAAAATACACGATGAGCTAGGCACCATCTTATTTTTATTCTCAAGGCACTCATTCGTAAACACCGGCGTTCCGCTCCAATGACACGGTGAGTTATGGTGGCAAGTCGAATCCTTCTTAGGATTCTCCTTTTCTTCTGTGGTTCTTCTTAGGAGTCGGTGGGATGACAACTTGTTTCCCCTTTCCTTTTCCTTTCCCTTTCTTATTTGCTTGCGGCTTTGGCTTATTCACCCTACCACCTTGTATTGCTAGTACGACAGGTGTAGGAGCCTTCTTAGGTAATCTCTTCTCGAAGTCTACAAGCATTGCATGTAACCCATTCACTGTCTTCCCCGTGCAATGCATGTTATACTGTCGCAAAAAATCACCAAATCGTTCCTGATTAAAGGAGTGATTGATGAGGCCGACACACACATCTTGGGAGTAACCACAACCGAGCTTCTCCAATTGGTCCAAGTGATGTTTCATCTCGAGGACGTGGTCGGAGACAGATTTACCAACCTCCTGCTTGCAGCTATGAACCTTTTCAATAAGTTCATACAATTCAGCTGCTGGTGGCTTCTCAAACATACGTTTGAGTTCATCTAGCATGCGCATAGGCGGATAGTGCTCAAATTGTTTTTGCAATTGAGCAGACATCCCAGAAAACATAAGACACGCCACATCATTATGCTTATCATACTCGACACGAAACTCCTTTTGTTCAAGAGCAGTTGCCGTATCAGCAGGAGTTGCAGGTAGATGTGTAGTCAAAATATCAAGTCTTTTGGCAACACGAAGGATGATCCTAAGTGCACGATGCCAATCATTGAAATTTGGGCAGTCAGTTTGTCTCTTCCAATCATATCTTTGAAAGCAGCACTCATTAAGCTCATAGTGTTTTCAGGTTGATGAGCCATTTACAAAAAAAGTTCAAAAAAACCATAATTAGTATTTTGATAATTTTCCTTTTCAATAAAATTAAATACTCAAGGTTCATATTCATATAATCAATTAATTATTATTGAAAACTAGGATCCAAATTGTCATAATCTCATCACGTCAGTTGATCTGCTAGTAATGAATTTATACAAAATGGTAGAGCTTTTGCTCAATTGCCAATTTCAATTGCAATTTCTAGATTTATGGGATTTACATAGCCAATTTCAATTGCTATGTAAACATGTTTTATCCCATCTTATGCCTCGAGTTGCCGTTCACCGCTAACTCAATTAAGTTGTCCAACTTAAGCGCGCAAAATCATCCATGCCCGTTCTCACGACACGTGGACATTTTACCCTTTGATTACGATCTAAGTCACGCTCTCACGCAAATAAAATGTAATCTTAGGTGTTTCCGTTTCATTGGATGGCATACAACTTAAATTAAAGGGTAATAATTTTGATGTCAATCAAATATGTACAAAGATGTCATGCATTCATCTTCGTAGCATAGGTTTTATTAAAACATTTACATCCTTGTTTTAAAGTTTAAGCTTTTCATTATCAAACTTTAATCGAGGTATTGGATAACCAATTAAAGAATTACCTTAATTACCACTATATCCTACTGCTGCATGAGTCATAAGACCCAAGTTATTCGGATAATTACCACAAAAGTGGTGCGTAGAATTTAAAGTAAATTCACCCTTAAGATTTTATGCACATATATAGGAATACTTGGTAGCTCCATTAAGATGCACAAATGAGCGGAGAATTAGGTCAGCGCGAAGCATATTATATACCCTCATCTTTAAGGTCACAATTTAATGCGTACCAACCTTATACCCATCACACCGTTTGTCATTAATTGGTGAGCCGTTCTAACTATTTTGTGCAAAAAATCAATCAATTAAACGATTACGATTACTATGCTTAAAATTACATGTTTCACCATTGTTTAGGTCAGTTTATTTTTCTTATAAAAAATACATTGTTACACATAACAAACAAGCAAGTATTTAAAAAAAAAAATAAACATATAAACAATGAATACATAACATAATAATAGTCATGCATATCAAATAGCCACATGCAAACCTTTTGATAAATCCTATTAATAATCAATTCTAGATCATCAATATGTATATGTCTAATTAAGACTTTCACCCATTTTCAAAGAATGTACAAGGTGAGCCACATGCATCGATTCATCGATTCATGTAAGTCAAAATTAAAACATATACCACATAACACATAATTGATTTAATAATAATGATGAGGTCTTCCCAATTTTAATTCTATCAAAATTTTAGTGTATATCACTTAAGGATATGGCATGAAAAGTTACTAAAGTTTACAAAAATTTGTCCTAAGGTAATATAGTTTCATTTTGTTCAGTTAGGTTACTAAACTTTTGGTAAGCATACACTTCAAAAATTCAGTGTTAGTCCGAGTAACTTGGATGTATATTTTTGATAAGTTCAAGAACTCGAGTGAACAAAATTCAAAGTTCAATAACCCGAACATTCGGCTTTATAAGGTCATTCGAGTGAACAAAGTTTCAAAGTTCAAGAACTGGATGAACAAAATGAAACTATATTACCTTAGGACAAATTTTTTATAAACTTTAGTAACTTTTGTGTACCATAACCCTATCACTTAACCAAGTAAAACATATAATAAAAGCAGATCCATGATAAAACATGCATGTATTTATCATGGATATAAATCACACTTAATAATTAATGCAATTAAACAAGAGTTACACAATTTAATATACATAAAATTGCATGAAACCTAGGGTTTCTAATCCAATTAAAACTGAAGTTTACAAAACCCTAATTAGGGCACAAAAATTACGCCCCCCGAAAAAATTAGGGTTTAGGTTTTGCAAACCCTAGATCTACACATACAATTAATAACACAATCAGTTTATTTGTTTTATGTGTTTCAGTAATTAATTACTTGTTATACAAGGCTCGTGATGCCACTGTTAAGTTTAAGATATATGATAACCAATAAAACCATATAGACACCACATAGTACACAACGGAAGACTTAGAATCATAACAATAATTTATTAACTGAAAGTAATGCGTAACGTACCTCTTGCAATTTGCTAGATCTCTTCAATGAATGTGACAAAGTGGTTTAACGAGTTATCCCTTACCGTTTTATAACTCAAACCAAGTGATGTAACAATAGTGTGTTACACCACATTCTTGTACACACAAATTAACAAACGAATTAAAGAGATTGCTAGATCTACAAAACCTTGTTTTAGAAAAACAAAACCAAACACCCTATAAAAAGGGTTTGGCCGATTTTAGCAAGAGAAAAACAAAGAAAACTTTAGGTTAATGTGTGTGCACAAAAGTTATGAAAAACATTAACCCTAGCCTTTGTATATATAGTGAATGAAAATCTTAGGAACAAGTTAGGGTTTGGGTTGTAAACCCCTATGGTCGGCCATACTAAGCCCCCAAAGGATACCCATATCTTTTCCATTTTAAGATTTTTCACTACAAGTCATTCTCTTTACATTTAACGGTCGTTAGTTATTTTCCGTTAAATACTTAACGATCGTTAGTCGAGTTTTGTTTAATAATTAATCGCAATCAATTAACATCGATTATTTAACTTTAATTCTCATTCGTAATGTGTGCAATCCCGTGGTCACGAGTTCGAATCCGGACATGCACGGTTTTATAAATATATACATTTCCAACACCCTATTGATGTGACTACACATGTACCTACTGCCCAGGTTTTAAGGGGACATGTTCCCTATGATGATATCATCTACGGTAACTAAGGTACTATAAATACACCACCCTAGGTGGTTGTATACACACACTATACCTCCTACCTCTCTCTACTTTCTCTCTCTAGAGACTTACTCCCTCCATATTTATATCATAATGACGTCGGAGGGTGGTCCCGAGGCTTCGGCCTCGGGACTCCTTACCGGTTCTTTTATGTTTGTAGCTCGCTCCTAGCTTTGGAACAAGGATGAACGGCAAGTGAGAGCCATCCAGACTTGCCTAGCGGAATTATGCTTCAACACTTATTATACTCGACATACAAACCAAATCTGCAGCTCTATTCCCGATGTCAATATTTCCACCTCTCAAGGTCTTATAGCAATCTTCTTTATTGCAGAGTCTTCAATCTATCGCAATATGTGAGTTTCTTAAAAAAATCTCTCCTTTGAGTATGTCTATCTGCTGCATACATAAAAGATCAAAATAGGGATTTTTTTTTTGTAAATTAAGACAATACTTGACAGTGCATCACTTGTCCGGAGTGTTCTAAGACCATCATATGGACATTATTGGGATCCCATGATGATTCTAGTTCCTCTATCCAATTGCGAGAAACACCACTGCATATGTTATTTAGTTCCAATTTTTTCACCAGTTGCATAAGAGTGTAAAAACCTGGTCTGCAATTTAACATCCCAGAGTTGCATATTCATAAAACTTGGTCAATGGTCGTGTTGGTGTTCCATAATTATTGGTATGTGTTTGTAACCTTTTTTTACGGGTCAATGGTCACAATGACCTTGTATTCAAGGTCAAGATCAAACGAGAACTCGATAATGATCTGTTTTAAGGTCTTGGCAGTAAAAAACTTACTTCATATATTGCCTTTTGTAATGATGATATCATTGATTTTTCAGTTCTCAGCTTCACATTCAAAGTTTTACAATTCATGTCATTTACATCACTTGAGGTCAATTTTCAGGTGAAAGGTCACAAGTCGTAAAACTACCAAGAAATCTCAGAAGGCATAGGTTCTTATTGTGTCATAGTAGCTACATAAATTAAAATAACGAATAATGGTTCCCTAATTATATACTTTATTGTAGTAGAGAGGAAACGACCGTGGTTTTTGGGTTAGCTTTATCTTAATATTTTATTGAATGATATGAAGTGTTATGGTTGTTAAAATTCACATATGGGTGGTTTTGATTTTTGTGATGGCGGGAATACTAATCTTTTGTTGAAGGTGGTCATGTTTGTTGTCCATTTTGGGTAGTTAAGAGACTATACAAAAGTTCAATATAAATCTCAAATTTACTATAGATCCAATAAACCAATCATAGTCATTCATTTTTCTAATAAAAAAATAAAATAAACTTTCACCATTTTTTAAAAATTAAATACCTCACAAACCGTTAATCGTTCTACGAAAAAATAATTATCGCGACGTGATTAAATTATCTTTCTATAGATATGCACTTCATATATTTTAACGATTTTTTTTCAAAATTTCACCGGAAAAATCATATATGATTTGTGAAAATCATATGTGATTCGATTTTTACAAATCATATATGATTTTGCAAATCATATGTGATTTGATTTTTGAAAATCACATATGATTTGTATAATCATATGTGATTTTTCTGGACGGAATTTTTGAAAAAAAAAAATTGTCAAAAATATAGAGAATTGCATATCTATAAAAATATAATTTAATTCTCGTCACGATGGTGTATTTCTTGTAGTTTGAAAATTTACTATTTGCAAGTTATATTGTTTTTTAAAAAAAGGTGAAAATTGTCTTTTTATTAATTTTGATCAATAATGAATGGTTAAGATTGATTTATTGTATCTATGGCAAATATGAGATCTATATTGTTCTCAACGTTAAGAGACTATCATATACACTAAGTAACATCATCATACAACCCAAATCAGGAGTAGCTATAAGTAGAAATACTAAGTTGTGACTAGCATGTAGTTAAGAACAGTTGAGTAAATGCATAAACTAATCTTTTATATTTATATAATAAAGGAATTACATCATTTCGGAGTTATTTTGTCAATTCATTGTTACTGAAAAAAAAATTGGGTCAATAAGAGAGCTTGATTTTGCCACGTAAGCAAAATCGTGTGATGTGATTGGTTAATAAAAGTCAAAATTAAATTGATTTTGGTCAACCTTTAATTAATTTGGTGGAGAAATTTGGTTAAGAAGAAAAACAGATAAAACTATACGTGTCAAATTTGTGAAAACAAAAACTTAAAAAAAGAGGGGGTGATTTATAAAACTTTAGTGGTTAAATTTCTAAAAATTTTATAGAGTTAAGTGTAATATTACAAGTTTCCATATTTTTTAATAACTTTGAAAATTAAACAAATACCCCCTATACTTTATAACTTAAAAATACAATATATATGTTATTTTGAAACTCCAACATATAAATATACATAAGATTATAAATATAATTTTTTTTACTATATATGTTTAAAATCTTTAAGGAGCATATTTTAACTTTATCAACGTTTATTATGTGCAACTAAACTCGCATTTTGTGTACATCATAATATCAATAATGAAATTTAAATAAGAACATCAACATCTATAATGTTTTAAATATAGTTGAATCTTGAGTTATCTAACAATTTTTTTTTTTTTTACAAAATTTGATTATACAAAATTTTAATGGATATTAATGAATAATGAAAAACTCGTGCATAAGTATATAATTATATGTAATTACTTTTAAAGACACAATATTCAGCATTGATACAAAGTAATTTTTTTTTTTGTCAAAATCTTGTGCGTACACAGGTATTATAACTAGTAGTTATCGGTCAGAAATACATCAATCAAATCCAAAATGGTGTAATAAGGAAATACAATACAGCAACCATCTCGAAATTGGTGTATTAAGGAAATACAATAACAACCATCTCCCAATTACTAGTCTACTTTTAATGTTTCTTGAGTCTTTTGTTTCACGACGAGCCGCAACTTGCTCTTCCTGCAAATATTGAAAGGCATACATATTAGGGTGGGGATCCTCTCCCATTACTTGAGTCAAGTTGGTTGATTTTCAACCATTGGATTAAAATCAATGATTAAGATTAAAAAATTCTCTTTAATCTTAATCATCGATTTTAATCCAATGGTTGAAAATCAACCAAATTAACTCAAGTTGATGGAATAACTTGAGAGGATTCAAGTCCTACATATTATTAGCAAAACAGTTAAACAAGAAAAAAAACAGTTAAACAAGTAATAAAATGTTATAAGTTGGATTAGATGATTACCCGAAAACGCTTTCCTGCCTTTTCTTCCTCTTCAACAATTGATATGATTGATGAAATTCTGTTTGTGCATGTGGACAAAACAAAAGAAAAAAAGTTAGCTAAATTACAATACAATTTCCACGCTTTCAAAATGGACAAAACAAATACCTTATGTACGCTCTCAAAAAACTCAACGTCCGTTTCACTGAGTACGATAGGGCGGTAAGCCTCCTTAGGGTGTGTTTGGTGAAACTAAGAAGAAGAAGAAGCGAAGAAGAAATTAGAAGATGGCAGTTAGTAAGCAGGTTAGCTAAGTAGAAGAAGCAGAGTAGCATTTAATTTATAAAAGTGTTGGTAGAATACCGTAGAATAATTTTATTCACAAAAATTAAGATAATCGCTAAACGCTAAATGCTTATTCAAAGAAAGATTTAGCGTTTAGCGTATTTTTGCTTATAAACGCTAACCGCTAATCATTCCAAACAAGTTTTTTAAAAAACGCTTTGGAATTAGATAATCATGACATTCAAATAAATAATCACAAAACATCAAAGTACAAATATCAAGACGGAAGCGATAGGATTTATTAATGAACAATTAATTAACATAAAAGAATATGCGACATTTTCTTGATTCTAGCCGAACAAGAATCAAATCCACAAACTAGCAACGGATGAACCCTAATTTGATTTAATTAGGATTATATGAATTACCCTCACCGCTTTGTAATTCAATCCAAGATAATAACAATAGTGTGTTATTACTACGTTCTTGTACACACGCATTAAACCGAATTAAAGTAATGCTAGTTTTATCAAACAAAATAACTTGGTTTGTGGAAAGAGATGGATCGACACCCTTGTGGTTGTACGATCGGTTTGGAGACAAAACACACACAAAACAATTTTAGGGTTTAGCTAATGAATACAAGAGATGGAAAACAAGACCCCTAGCCTTGTATATATACCCAAGCAAACTTGGTGAACAAGTTGGGTTTGTTTCCTTGTTTCCTTGGCCGATCGGTTCATGGTATCCCATAGGGATTCCGGAACCTTCCCAATCTTTGCAATTAAGTCCTTTTCCAAATACCTTTAACGCCCGTTAGTCCATTACATTAATTACTTAACGTTCGTTAGTTATTTCGTTTAATAAATAAATAAATACAACATTTATATTTAATTATTTAACTTTAAATTCTCATACGTAAAGTGTGCAATCCCATAGTCTCGAGTTCGATCCTAACTCACGTCTACTAATTTATATCCATAAAACTAACAGCCCCACTGGATATATCTTAATAGAGTGATCACATCGGTTAGCGCCTAGCAACACTTCGATGCCTCTAGTACTAATCGAGTAAGGCTCCCGGAAAACCTTTAATGATTTCTCATTATTATTATCCTTTGTTTCTAATACCACGTTAAATAAAGATATGGAATTAAGTCATTCTTTATAAAACTATTCTGCTTCTCGTTGTAAGTGATTGACCAAGATTACCGAATCATCTAAACATATTTAGGGAGATTTAAAAGGCCGCACAAACATCTTGTCAACCCTACGAGGGCCCAAAGAAGATTAAACTCCAAATAAATTTGAAGGAACAAATTCTATCTTGACTACAAGAATAACCCACAAACTTTGTAACATTTCGAAAACAACCCTTATGACTACCGCCACGATAGCGTTAAGTTGCTTCACGTAAATGCACTACATTCATGACACTTATCCGTATCTCAAGTCCGAGGATAACTATTCATAATTTACTTATAACAATATCCACAAAGTAAATTATGTAGTTGGGATAAGTCCTATATTCAATTCATTGAATATCATCCGAAATTGGTATGCATTCTCATCAATATACTTTCAAGTATATTCTACCACATCTCTCAGATTTGTCTTAGTTTAATGATACTCCCATATCATTAATTGACAACGGACATTTAGAATAACTTAGTTACTCATGGATTAAACATGCAAATATAGGACAACAATATTATAAATGAAAATAAACATAATCCAAACTTTATTTCATCAAAATAATAAATGTTTTACAATATCCTTTATCCAAATACTAATCACAGTTATGCATGAAACTATTAGCTAAACGAAGTCCAATTCCATTGGCAAGTCCAATAAGCTTGTCTTTAGCTAAAGCCTTAGTGAACGGATCACTAAGTTATCATCTCGTGTGAACTTTCAAGAGATTTATTTCACCTTCCGGACTTGTTCCCGAACATAGTGATACTTCGAGAAAATGTCCGTGCCCTTCATGACCTGTGTTCATTGGCAAATATGATTGCGCAGAATTGTCACAATACATATCAATAGGTGATTCAATGAAGGCATAACACCAAGCCCCGAAATGAATTTCCTAATCCAAACAACCTCCATTGCGCCTCCGGCGCTATGTATTCGCTTCGTCGCAGCAGACATCGCATCAGATCGCTTCTTGCTCTTCCAACAATCGCTCCTCCATTGATGACAAAGACATAACCCGTCTGAGACTTCAGATCATCTTTATCACATCGCCAGACGCATCACAAGAATCAGTAACACCAAGCTCGTGTCCGATTTCCTCCATACACTAAAACATATCTTCGTATTCCTAAGATACTTTAGAATATGTTTAATAAAGAATCCAGTGAAGTTCACCCGGATTCGCTGATATCGATCGGTCATGTTTTGAGCGAACGCCACATCCGGCCTTGTGCATCTCACAAGATACATAATAGATCCTACACCAAGCATAAGGAACTTTCGCATGCGTGCCACCTCAAGCAGTGTGTGAAGCACACATATCGCTACATAAGCCATGCTTTACTTCCATCGGCAAATATCCTTTCTTGGAATTTTGCATATTGAATCTCTTCAATATTTTATCAATGTAAGCGCTTTGACTTAAACCAATTAACCGCTTTGACCTATCTCGATAGATCTTGATTCCTTAATGTATGCATTTTCTCCTAAATCCTTCATGGAAAAACACTTCCCAAGATATGCCTTAACATTTTGCAAACTCGAATGTCTTTTCCCATAATTAATATGTCATCGACATAAAGAATTAGGAAAATTACATCACTCCCACTAACTTTGTGATATACACATGGCTCATCAAGATTTTGAATAAATCCATACCTTTTGATTTCTTCATCAAATCTTTTATTCCATTGCCTTGATGCTTGCTTCAATCCATAAATGGACCTTTGAAGTTTGCATACACGGTTTGGAAATTGTGGATTCACGAACCCCTCAGGTTGCTTCATATAGATGTCTTCATCTAAGCGACCATTTAAGAAGGCGGTTTTGACATCCATTTGCCATATCTCATAGTCATAGTATGTCGCTATAGCTATGAGAATTCTAATAGCTCTAATGTCCGCTACAGGAGAAAAGGTCTCCTCGTAATCAATGCCATAAGTTTGAGTAAAACCTTGCGCAACTAGACGAGCTTTATAGACGTGTACATTGCCATCCATGTCGGCCTTAATCTTATAGAGCCACTTACTTCCAACCACCGTGGCGCTTGGAGGTAAGTCAACCTCTACCCATACTTCATTTTCTCTCATGGATTGCATTTCATTCATTGCAACCCGCCATTTATCCTTATCGTGACTTGCCATGGCGCTTTATAACTAGTAGGCTCTCCAAGATCTCCTAACATAGTTTCCTCAACCTCTACGTTAAGACATAGACGTCAGTGCACGCATATTCCTTACGGATCTACGAACGGAATCACTTCAACTTCCGTGGAGGACCCGACTATATGTTCTACCGAAGTACGTTAGTGTTTTCGTAAGGTAATGCATCTTCTTGATCATCTTCCGGATCATAAACTCTCCCATCGAATTCTTGAGATACGAGATCTCTTTCAAGAAAATCTCCATACCTAGCAACAATTACTTTATTTTTAGTTGGATAGTAAAAGTAGTAACCCATAGTTTCCTTAGGGTATCCTACGAAGATACACTTTACGATCTTTGTTGGAGTTTATCTGCCGAGTCACGCTTAACATACGCCCGCAACCCCGCACCTTTAAATAAGACAGTTAGAGCTTTACCATGCCATATTTCATATGGTGTCTTATCAACCTTCTTTGTGGGAACCATATTTAGAATGCGAACAATGATTCCAAAGCATAATCCCAAAAGGATAAAGGTAGAGTGGTAAGATTAAACATAGATCGATCATGTCCAACAATGTACGATTTCTTCTCTCGATACACCATTTTGTTGTGGAGTATATGGAGAAGTGAGATTCTCGACAATTCCATTCTCGCCTAAGTAATCTTTAAACTCTTGGCTTAGATACCGCCTCTATCGGATCAAGAGCTTTAATCTTCTTTCCCAATTGCGCTTCTATCACTTTGAAAACCTTAAATGTTTCAAACACCTCATGTTTATGCTTAAGTAAATAAACATAACCATAACGGCCGAAATCATCAAGAAGGTTTAAGTAGCTAGCACTCTCTTTGACACATGTCTAAGTGGTCCACACACATCAAGATGAATAAGACCAAGTAGATCGAAGCCCTCCATATTGCTATGAAAAGGTTTCTTAGTCATCTTCCCGATATGCATGACTCACATTTATCAAATGATTCATCATTGATATTTTGCAAAAGCCCTTCTTGTTGCAAATTATGCATGCGAGCCTTGCCTATATGAGCAAGTCTACAATGCCAAAGATAAGAAGAATTCAAGTCTAACTTTATCTTCTTGTTAATGCTAAACATCGAATTATTATTATTGTTAGATTCATTTCAATCACATCAATTTCAAACACACCATTCACAAGAATTGCTTTAAAATAAAATACACCATTTAAAGAAACATCAATTCCATTACGTGAAATAGTATGAGTAAAACCATCATCCAACAAACTCGAAAGGAAACAACACCTCTAATTATAGAAGGTGCGAATGACAATTGTTCAATAACAAGACTAAGCTCAAGGCAATACTAAACTAAACGTTCCTATGGCTTCAACAAATGATGTGCGCCATTTCCCACGCAGATATTGCTCCCCATAGGCAAGCTTCCTTTCCACTCTAAACCCCGCAGCAGTATTACAAATGTGAATACCACAGCCCGTATCATATACCCGTGAATTATTATGATTTAGAGTAAATAATTCAATGACAAATAAATTACTGTAAGAACCGCGCCCAAGGACCCTTCAGACTTCATCTTATTTGCCCGCAATTCATCAAGATAGAGAGCACGCTTTCTTCCAATGCCCAACGCCTTACAGTGGTGGCATGCTTGATCCTTTTAGGATTTTCCTTCCTAGGAGTAGGGTTCTTCTTGGGTTGAGGTTGATAGGCCATCACCTGTTTGCCTTTGTCAACCTACCCTTACCCTTCCCTTCTTGTTGTTCGCACATCGCGTTTTGGCTTATTAATCCTTCCACCCCGAATAGCAAGTACCGGGCGGTAGGAACCTTTGAGGCAACCCTTTCTCATAGTCAATTAGCAATGCGTGTAGGTCAAGAATCGCCTTCCCACGCAAAGGCATATTGAAATTTCGACAAAACCATTAAAATCCTTGTTAGGGATCTATTAATCGATTCACAACCATGTCATCATCATAAGTTTTGCCAAGTGCTTTTAGTGGTCCATGTAACCTTTCATTTCCAAAGACATGAGCACTTACGGGTTTACCTCACCTTGCCTATACCGTGTAACGCGTCGGTCAAGTCATAAATCTCGACGGCATGGTTTCTCAAACATAGTTCAAGTTCATTGAGCATATTATATGGGAAATAATGTTCGAACTGCTTTTGAAGAGCAGATTCCATTGTTCCCAACATAAGACAAGCCACATCATTATGACGCTTATACTCAAGTTGCCAAGCGTCCTTTTGAGCTTGAGTAGCATCAGGACCAATTGGTTGTTCAGGGCAAGGTTCATAAAGATATTTCAACCGTCAAGAACTCTACGACAATTCTCAAAGAGCGGTGCCAATCATTGAAATTCTTAGAGCTACCAACTTTTCTCGATCAAAAAGCTTTTGAACGCAGAACTTAGTGCAATGTTAGTGTTATCGTTATTTTGAGCCATTTCTACGTAAAAAGTTCAAGTATTAGTATTTTCGATAATACAACTTTTCAAGAAAATAAAATATACCCAACGGTAATATAAACATATAACCATATAATTTTCTCGAAAACTAGGATCCAAATTATCATAGGTTCATTACATCGCTTGATCCGCTAGCAACGAACACATATAATAAGGTAATATGTCGAACATTAATTGGCAAACAATTTCCAACTCCTAGATCATTATGGGATTTATATTTTCCAACGCTATTGCAAATATAAACATGTTTCATCCCATCTTATGCCATTGAGTCCAAGTCTCACTTCCTACTCAACTTAAGTGTCTAACTTAAAGAACTCGCAAATATGTCCATGTAAGGTCTCACTTTACATAGAGATTTACCTCTCCATCACAATCTAGCCAAGTACTCTCATGACATAAATTGCAACTTCAAGTGTTCCTTTTAATTAGATGGCATATAACTTAATTTAAAAGGGTACTAGTTTTGATTTTATGTGGTCAAATCAAATATGTACAAAGATGTCATGCATTCATCTTGTAGCATAAATTTAATAAAAACTTTTATTACCAATTCATAAAGATCAAATTATCAAAGTTTTGATTGAGGTATTGGGTTCACCAATCAAGGAATTTAGTGTTAATTATCGTCCATTATACCGTACTTTTGCATAAGTGTAAACACTTAGTGTTTCGGTAATTACCACCAAGTGGCGCATGGAATTAAAACTAATTCGCCTTAAGATGAGTTTGCACATTTTATGGCTTACTAAGTAGCTCCATTCGAACTTACAGGGGCAGAGGACCGTGTAAGCGCAAAGCATAACCTAAGACATCCTTCAAAGTGATTGCATGCACTTCTTTATTAACCCTTTATAGTTCATTCTAGTGGGTGAGCCGCTCGCACCATTTGTACCAAAGTCACCAATCAATTAAACTATTGAAAACTTAACTCTTCCAAAACAAATCAAATTTCGCCATTGTTTAGTCCGTATTATTTTCTATTCAAAATTACCCTTTGCTTAAAACCGTCTAACATAATAAACAAACAAGTAACAAATAAAAATAAACTACTAAAAACAATGTGCACATAATAAACAATTTATACGTAAACAAGTAGCCACATGCAACTTATTCGATAAAACCCTATTAATAATCAATATCTAGGTTAAATTAATGTATATATTAATTAGGGCTTTCACCCTCTCAATTGAGAGTGAGCCACATACATCGATGAATCGATTATGTAAACCCATAATTAATAATATACCAAATTGCACATAATTGATTCATTAATTATATATAATTGGAGTCTTCCCCAATTCAAGATTTATCGTAAATAAATATGTCTCAACAATTAAACAATATCAAAGCAACTTATCCATGACTAACATGCATGTATAATCATGGATATCATAACAATTATACAAATAAGTCACAAGATCGCATATAAAAAATTCCATGACACATAACAAATTATTCACGAATTAATCACGTAACTAATATATTAATTCTAGGTTTTAATAAGGTTAGCAAACAATTTTTAAAACCCTAAAATTTTATATGTGTCGAATACAAAAAAAATAGGGTACGCCCCAAAAAAAAAAAATCGACCCAAAAAAAATAAACATAAACCCTAGATAAACATATCAAACAACATACAAGTATTTGTTTTATTACGCTTATGTAATTAATTACTCATTAAAACCAATGACTCGTGATGCCACCGTTGGAATTAGATATCAAGACATTCAAATAAATAATCACAAATATCAAATAACACATGCGGAAGCGTATATGATTTATTAATGAACAATTAATTAACATAAAAGAATATGCGTACATTTTCTTGATTCTAGCCGAACAAGAATCAAATCCACAAACTAGCAACGGATAAACCCTAATTTGATTTAATTAGGATTATATGAATTACCCCTTACCGTTTTGTAATTCAATCCAAGATAATAACAATAGTGTGTTATTACTATGTTCTTGTACACACGTACTAAACCGAATTAAAGTAATGCTAGTTTTATCAAACAAAATAACTTGGTTTGTGGAAAAAGAGTGGATCGACACCCTTGTGGTTGTACGATCGGTTTGGAGACAAAAACACACACAAAACAATTTTTAGGGTTTAGCAATGAGCACAAGAGATAGAAAAACAAGACCCCTAGCCTCGTATATATACCCAACTAAACTTGGTGAACAAGTTGGCTCTTGTTTCCTTGTTTCCTTTGGCCGATCGGTTCATGGTATCCCATAGGGATTCCGGAACCTTCCCAAACTTTGCAATCTAGTCCTTAATTTTCCAAATACCTTTAACGTCTCGAGTTCGATCCTAACTAGTCCATTACATTAATTACTTAACGAATAAATTCGTTAGTTATTTCGCTTAATAAATAAATAAATATAACATTTATATTTAATTATTTAACTTTAAATTCTCATACATAATCGTGTGCAATTACATAAATAGTCTCGAAAGTTCGATCCTAACTCACGCCTACTAATTTATATCCATAAAACTAACATGCTTAATGACAATTCACAAACTAAAGAAAAGCATACGTAATGTGAAAATAACTAACCTGCTCCCGAACAACATCACTAGGAGATGCAAGTTTCACAAAGATTGGAACAGCATTATGTTCAATCACCACTTTTGTGTGGTCGGATGTGCCCGAAGCAATATTAGTCAACGCCCAAGCTGCCTCAAAGTACATAAATCACCAATTAAAGAAACTCGACAAAGCGAGGAACGAAACCAGATTGAATAACTTACTAATATCGCCTCTATGGTCAATAGGCTCTCCAATAACATTAATGATACGACCAAGAGTAGCTCTACCAACAGATGCAAAATCATCATTTATAGTCGTTGCATCAAACACATTGACTTCAATACATATTTCAATACACACAGCCACACCAATAAACCCAAAACCAAATCAGTAATACAATCAATCTACCAAATACAAAATCACTACGTATGAATCCAATACTCGTCATTTCTCTTATTATAACCATCAACCATATAATCGATCAAATTCATCAATCTACACCTAGCGCTTAAAGTATACTTATTACTCACTTTGGTAAGTCCTTGTCTAGTATTTTCCAGACCCTTGGAGGCTGCCACAGGAAACATTTTAACCAAAAGAGGTCATCAAATCATTTTAATTGACAAAAATAAAAGCAAAGTAGAATACAAGGGAGCTCCATATCTTTGGATTTCCTCCGGCATGTCAACAGCGGTCAAGTGGTGGTGGCACAACAGGTGGTGCCGGCGGCTAAGCAGGCGATATGGAGTTGTTGAAGCAGATGAAACATTCTAGGAGCATCTTTAACATCTCTATTATAAACACAAAGATCCAACTTCTCCAAAGAATGAAAACTGTTATAGAGCCTCAAAGTACACAAAGAAACTCGACAAAGCGAGAAACTCAACAGGTGGGATACAGGGGTGTGTTGGGCGCGTGTGGTGGTGGATCGGGTAGAGGAGTGGAGAGGATTGTTTTGGTGTAGGTGGTGAGGGTGGTGGCGGTGGTGAAGCGGCGGGTGGTGGTTTTCCGTCCGGCTAAGGTGAGGAGAGACAAGAATGAGTTGTGTGTGTTATATCGTAGAATGAGTTAAAAAGATAAATGGGATCCTTATATACTTGGGACAAAGAATACAAATTTTATAAATTCAAGGGTAAAATAGTCATTACAATTTTGTATTTTGGAATTATTACTCAATTGAAGACAAAAATTTAAGTTTAATGACTAGAAGAGCTATTTTTTTTGTTCGCTACGTCGAACTGATATTTGTGACAAGTATGATGCTTTAATAGGTTATTAACCCTTATTATAATTCACAATCTCTATTTCCTTCCAGTTGCTATGCTTCTTCTCGTTTCAACGTTGAATGGAAGATGAAACGACCTGCATGACTCTTTACTTATGAAAATGAAGGTGAGGTGCAACTCGACCTTGTAGCTGCCGGGCCTGCATTCACCGGCGACCACGCCGTTATCGTTGAATCCGCACAGGGTTTCCTCCAAGTCTGTGAAAACCTTGAGGTTCAAGCTAATGAGGTACATTATATAATAATAGTGAGTGTTGTTTCATGAACCGTTCCATTAATAGTGTTTTTTATTAATTTTTATGCAAATAGGTACTAAGAAATGCGAGGGTCGCCAAAAGTGTTGTAGCCGATCTTCGACAACTCCTTAAGAAGAAATAAATATTTGGTGAATGCTTGGTATCGTTACTTGTAAAGTTTTGATGTTAATTGAAGGGAGTTATAGTTGGACACACACAACGGATGTCATTGTGTAGATATGTTTGTTGTAGTTTTTGTTTCGTTTTTGTTGTGAATAACATTGTGAGTTTAAAATCTGTTGCGCCACGTAGTTGATAAAGAAAAATGTAGATTGTAAGACCAAACCTTCTCATAATATTGAAAAGCACGCAAAGCGAAACCAGTTATGGTTGCTTCTTGTGGTTTTGGCATTGAAAGGAAGATGAAACGACATGCATGACCCTTTACTTATGAAAATGAGGTTGATATGCAACTCGGATTTCTATCAAGATTAGGATGTGTCCTATAATCATAATACAAGACATCCCGATAATACTTGAAAGGGGCTTTTGGGGAGTCTCGGATGGGGTGGTTTCAGTTGTAGAACTTGAAGAAAGACAGTGTTTGGGTCAGTTGCTGGAAGGTCGGGTTTTAAGTAATCGATTTGACAAGTGGAGTTGGCAAGGTAGAGGTACTAGAGGTTTTAGTGTGAAAGCGGTTAAGGTAGAGGTACTAGAGGTTATAGCCACATATTTATATTCAAGTGGTCTAAATGGGTGACGAAAAAGTGCAACATCTTCATGTGAAGGATGGGGCTAGGTCGCCTGCCAACTACGGATCAGCTCAAGATCAGGAACTGCTTCGTTGGTAACTCGGTGTGCAGCTTATGCGGCTCCGAAGATGAATCAGTGGACCATATTTTTAGCTCGTGTGAAGTCTCTTTGGATGTTTGGTATAGGGTGGAAAAGTGGTGCAAACTTCCGTCTTTGTTCTTCTTCTCTCGGATGGATATTTTCAAACTTCACGAAGGTGGGGGCTGGAATAGGAGGAAGAGAGAGATTTTGAAAGGCGTTATGTGCATTACTTGCTGGTGCCTTTGGGTGGCTAGGAATAAGAATCGGTTTGATAACGCAAATCTTGATAGTCGGAAGATCTTTCATGAAATCACCTCAACGAGTTTTTTATGGTATAGGAATAGACCTAACTCTTGTAATATAGATTGGCAGGATTGGTTCTCTTTCAACTTGATGTAATGGTTTTTTCCCCGCTTTGGTGCGCTCCCTGATTTGGAGAGTTGCGTGAGTCCTTGTGAATAATAGTCAAATTTAAAAAAAAAAAAAAAAAAAAAACTTGAAAGGGGCATATGGTGTATACCTCATTAAAAACTTTTGACCTATCATTGACCTATTTTTTACAAATAACAATATTGTTTCAACCAACGTAGATGATTGTGACAATAAAGTTCTTCTCGTATTTTGCAACTAAGAGTTAAATAAATGAGGCCCTCAATATACATCTTTATTTATTACTAGTCGGATACCCGCGCACAGCGGCGGCGATAAATATAGTTATATTTGGTTGCTTTGACATTTAGTGATTTCGTTTCACAACACTCCAAATGTATATGTGTTAGTTGTATGTGTTTGTTTGGGTTACCCATAGCTTTCCCGTAGCTTTTCCGTGACATCATTATTCCTGCATATAAAAATACTCTCGCAACCTCTTACCCGTCAAACACTCCCCCAAAAGTATATGATTTTGACGAATCAAGATTATATTAATTGAAATAAAGGTTAATGTTGTAAAAATTTGAATTAAAATAAAATAAACCCACTAAACAACTTATAAAAATATATCAAAATGGATGTTGAATTAAAGAGCATAAAATTTTAAAAAATATGGTGAATTTAGATTATAAAAAAAATAAGTAGATAAAAAGATATTTCAATTTGAAAATAAAGATGATTTTTTAGTTGAGAAGTGACACATGTTACTTTATAATTGGAGCTCCTTATCTTAACTTTTAGTGGTTAGGAGTTAGGCTTGTAGTTTGTTAAAAAGTGACACATGTCATCTCATGATTGGAGCTCCTTATCTTAATTTTTGGTTAAGAATTAAGCTTGGAATGAGGTTTGGCTTTTATATGCATTATAATATAGTATAGATGAGTATTAATTTATTTAATTCACATCTATATTTCTTTCTAATATATGTTTACTCTTCAATTTTTTTTACGAAACCAATCATCTATGGTTACGCATCTCTTTTAATGTTTTTTAAAATATTATATTTCGTACCTATTTCTCAATAAATTCTCAACTTATATTTCATACCTATTACGCAACTATTTACTTTTCCATATATTCCACGTGGTCCCATAGACAGATTGGTAAAAACTAAAAAAATAATAAAATAAAGTAAAGTAAAGTAAAACCGAAAAAAAAAGAAAAAAAAAAACAACAATGAATAATACTAATGAAACAAAAATATGTTGTAGATCAAAGAAAGAAAAGGATGTTGTAGAGTACAATTTGATTAAAGAAAAGTAATCGCTGGAAAGAAAAGTGTATATTTATAAGATTAATTGTAAAAGAAACAAAAGAATAAAAATGTGATTTGTTTATTATTATATAATGATTAATTGTAAAAAAAGAAAATAATTAAATATGATAGCAAAGATTGCTTAATGATTGAGTTGTGTTATAAATAAAATAGGGTCCTACTATTAAAACCCTAAATCCACTATCAAAACCCAAGTCAAACAGACATCTTAAATTTAGTGTAATTTTGAACAAAACAATTTGACTGATACATTTATTCAACTACTTTATTATATTAGGAAATTAAAAAGTATTTATTACAATATTAACTACTAACTAAATAACCCACCATCACCACCTTATATAAACAAGCTACCATCACCATCGGAAACAACCCACCATCATCACCATTAAGCCGACAACGACCACCACTAAACAACCCACCATCACCACCGGTAAACAACCCACCATCACCACCATTCATCGTCACCACCATCACTCGAAAAGCATGACCAGTTTTCTGTGAAACTGTCCACCAGAAAAATGAAAAAGAACCAGACGAGGTGAGAAATAGCCATGTGAAACTGTACACCAGAAAGCGAGACCAGTTTTCTTTGAAACAGTACAAGAAGCTTGGACGAAGTGTTCTTCGGACTAGGTGAGAAATAGAACAGCTAGTTCAACATATCCAGAAGTGATGTTTGTGTCTCATGGACTGATCAGTCTCTCAACTTTGGTAACAACACAAGCAATAAAGTTGAGAGCCAACACGCCAAGCTAAAATTGTACTTGAAGTATAAAAAATATAGCTTGGATCAATTTTTGGGTTATATAGATCAAGTCGTGCAATCGGTCGGATCATTGGTCTCCCTGAAGATCATTGGTCCAGAATTCGGTCGGATTTGGTGGGCGAGTTAGAGTCTCGCCAACAACGATACAAGTATATATTTGGAACTATAGGTTATAACGAAATCTATAGGACCGTGAGATTTGTTGGACAATGGATGGAAATGCCAAACACAGGATTGGTAATTGCTTCAAAGTATAACAAAGTAGTTGTAAATCTCTCCAACGATGGAGGTTCTACTACGAGTTTTCCTCTTTGGTCTAATCCACCGCAATCAGACTCACATGATTTCATAGTGATTGCACACGTAGATGGTGACCATTATATTAAGGTTGCATTACGAGAAGGTTTTACTTTACCGTTAACTCATGCACTTTGGATCACATATAAAAACAATATTGCATCTGGATGAGAAGCAAAATATGTTAGTCGTCAAAATGATTTTCACGAGTATTATTATCGTGCTCATGAAAGTTATGATCTAACTTAATGTAATTTTTGTAACACTCCCGTGATTGAAAAAGTTAATGAAAATTACTTAATAAAAAAGTTGTAATATTTATTTTTGAATTTTATGTTTATATATTTGTTTTATATATATATATATATATATATATATATATATATATATATATATATATATATATATATATATAGGGAGGGTTAACGTGAGATCAAGCTTAAAGTTGTAAAAATAAGATCAAGTCTAAAACCCACTAAAACATTTACAAATAACAATTTTAGTACTCGTAATAATACATATAAAATAATATTTTAATACAAATTAACATTTTAGCAACTAATAACCAAATGATACATGAGTTTGGATTAGTGATACACCGATACACATTACACTAATAAATATTCTAAAATCGATACACATACAAAACTCGATACACATTACACTTCTAATCAAAGTGTATCACCTAGATTTCGTAAATTTTAAAAAGAAATCTATCGAAACTTTAACAATTTTAGTTGTAGTTAATAAAAAATTATTTTTGTTGTAAGGAGAGTGTCGTTTGACAAATTTTAGTTGGATCTCATTTTAACAACTTTAAGTTTGATCTTATTTGATCTAGATTATATATATATATATATATATATATATATATATATATATATATATATATATATATATATATATATATATATATGGATAAGTTAAATTGGTAAATGTAAGAGATACATTAATTAAGGTGTTTTAGTCATGTATTTTAATGATTCATTATTAGTGCAATCATTGATACATTAATTAAGGTAAAATCATTAATTGAGGATCCGTTTGGTTTATAGGTGGGGTTGAAATAGGATTTGGATTTGAGTTTGGTTTGAAAGAAATGATGAAAGATAAACGTAATTATTAATTTAAAAGATATTTTTATTTTATTAGCAAATTAAAATAAAATATATTATTTAATAATAAAAAGTTAATAAAACAAAATAAATAATAGAACATGTGGTGGAGAAGATTTGTAAAATAAAATATACTCCACTTTTGACCTGATTCCACCGATACCACTCAAGTGTGCCTGGATTCAACTTTCATTCAAATACCATGTGTCAGAAAATAATAATCTAACCAAACAATTAATTTATGCTTTCAATCAATCGAAACCCCCTCAAACCTATAAACCAAACGGGCCGAGTATAATTGATGGAAGACTTTAATAATTTAATAGGTTAATAGGAATACTTCTTTAATTTGACGCATAACAACATATCTCAAAAACCACTCAATAATTTGACATACATGAACCCACATTAGACATTCTTACCTTGTGACTGTGATGATCAATCATTAAGTCCTTGCTATAAAATCACCAATCTCCAAATCAACAATTCTCAGCTTGTATGATCTTGAGTTATTCTTTCTAGTTTACCCAACACACAAATGCAAACTACTAGAATATCATACTATCTTATAAAGCATTAAGGTCTTCTTTAAATTGAAATACTTAAAAATTCAGCTTGCTTATTGTAGAAATTCAATAGCTTACAAGACAAGAAGCATAATGTACACTAATTTAATACTATTAATATAGTCAGTGTTTTTAATGTAGTCAATTATTTAACTGGTAAATAAATACAATTAATGTAGTTATTAAAATGCCCCTTACACATGAATTCAAATTGTCAAGCATATTGTACAACCAACTTAAACATAATTCATGCATTAAATGTCACTAATACAAATAATGAAGCACATTATACAAATATTCAAGCCCGAGGCGGCAACAAAGCCAACGGGCTAGAGTCTTAACATGCACGGCAAAATGGGCTCATGTTATACGAATCACTTTAAAAGTCCAAAACAAGATCCATCTTGAAACTAACAGATTTAAACGTGCACGGGCTAAATGGGCTCATGTTATACAAATTGACACCTCCAATATTAATTATCACAATTGCATGATGAAAATATTGTCATTAGTTAAGGAGTTGAAATACGTCACAAAAAATTCTTGATATTTGTAAATTTATTGTCAAAAAGAAACTAAAATACATGTTCACCAAAATTTGTATTTGAGGGTACCCATCGCCGCAACGCGCGGCTACCCTGCTAGTATTAGTATTTAATAGATGTTTAATCTATAAAGATCTAAAATTAAAGGTTTAGGGACATGGCAAGAATAGTTCCTCAAGTCTAATTTCTTTTTCAAAGACCTCTAGAAACTTCGTATAACTAACTAACTAAGGGGTTGTTTAGTTGGTGTAAAAATTCTTATTTTTTCAAGAAGTTTTTTATATAAAAAGGGAAAAATTAAAAATCCGTTTAGTTACATTTTTTTTAACAATTTAAAAAAAAAAATCTCATTCTCTAAAATTTAACTAAACATTTGAAAAGCCTATTCTACTCTTCTCACATTTTTCATTATCATTTTTTTATACGTGTTTTTTATACGTTTTCATCCGTTTTAACCGTTTTCATTCGTTTTCATTCGTCTTTATACGTTTTCATCCGTTTTTAACTGTTTACATCCGTTAGTCCGCTTCCGTCTGTTTTCATCTGTTTTTATATGTTTTCATCCGTTTTTATACGTTTTCATCCGTTTTCGTCCGTTTTTATACATTTTTATACGTTTTTGTCCGTTTGTATACGTCCTTATACGTTTTAATCTGTTTTTAACCGTTTACAACCATTTTTTTCCGTTTTGTACATTTTGTCCGTTTTCATCCGTTTTTTATCCGTTTTTATACGTTTTCGTCCGTTTTTGCACGTTTTCGTCCGTTTTTATACGTTTTTATAAGCTTTCGTACGTTTATATGCGCTTTTATACGTTTTCATCCGTTTCGACCGTTTTTGCACGTTTTATACGTTTTTGTCATTTTTTATACGTTTTTATAAGTTTTGGTACATTATTATACGCTTTTATATGTTTTTATCCGTTTTCGTCCGCTTTCATAAGTTTTTATACGTTTTCGTCCGTTTTTATAAGTTTGCATCCGTTTTTATACGTTTCCATCTGTTTCATCAATTTTTGTATGTTTTCATCCGTTTTTATAAGGTTATCATCCGGGTTTGTACGCTTTTATACATTTTCATCCGTTTTTAACCATTTACATCCATTTTCGTCCATTTTGTACGTTTTTGTAAGTTTTCGTCCGCTTTTATCCATTTTCGCTCGTTTCATAGGTTGTTAGGATTTAGTAAATCCAGTTATTAAAGTATCGGTCACCTCAAGTGTATGTAATCGTTAGAAAGCTCGTAGTCGTAGTTATTTAATGTTAGTTAGTATTTAGTTTAGTAACACCGTGAAGGACTGAACGGTCTTTACCCACCGTATGCCCGATCCACGGCCCGTAGGTGGCGTTTATGTATGATATATAAATACCCTCTACCTCCCAAGGTAGAGGTTGGAGCTCATAATAATATTTTACTTTCTCACTAAGTTCCTTAAACCTCTAAACTTTCTCTCTCTAAAACCTAAAGTATACGCCCCTTTATGATCATGGTTTGATGTGTTTGTGAAATCCAATATGTTACAAATGGTATCAAGATCCATGGTTTGATCATCTCTCTTACATGTTCTTGGATTTCTAGTGGTTTTATATGGTTTTTTGGGTTTGAAAAAGTTTAGTGGTATTTGCATCATTTGGATCATTTCTAGTGTTAAAGTTTGAATTTTGATTGTACTTTCGTGTCTAGAATCATTGTAAGTGCTTGGGTTTTGATTTGGAAAGCTTGAATCACTGTGGTTGGGTTAGTTTTGGATTTAAAAGTGTTGTGTTTGAACTTTTCTAGCTAACGACTTAAGTCTCGGAATAGTGTTCTTTGTAGCGACTTGTTTCTGTATTATTCAGCGACTTGTAGTTGTTGTGGTAGCGATTTGAGCACTAGCGACTTGTCTTTTGAGACAAAGCGACAAATAGTACAAGGTAGTGGCTGTACCATTTCGGCTAGCGACTTGTCAACTTAGCGACTTGTCTTTACAATATTCAGCGACTTGACTTTATTGTGGAAGCGACTTGTGCCTAGCGACTTGTCTTTTGAGACAAAGCGACATATAGTACAAAGTAGTGGTCGACTTCGACCTAGCGAGTTGTTCTTTAGCGACTTGCCCACTTAGCGAGTTGTTACTTTAGCGACCTGTGTCTAGCGACTTGTATCACTAGCGACTTGTGCTTCTAGCGAGTTGTCACTCTAGCAAATTTTGAGCCTAGCGACTTGTCCACTAAAGCGACTTGTATACTTAGCAACTTGTCTTCAAGGTTATAGCGACTTGGTTAATTATTGTTTCTGATACGGTTTTCTCTTGATTTAGTAAAATCCCGTGAAAGAATCTATTTTCCAGTTTAATCATAGAGTTATAAAATCCGGTGAAATCTGTAATTATGTCTACCAACGTGCACAATCATCTCTTCTCAGAATGAGGACGTTCAGCAACTGGATCGGATACTAGTCCACCCATGCTTGATGAATCGACTATGACTCATGGGCTCAACGAATTAGGTTGTATTGTTTGGGAAAGGAAAATGGGGTCAACATTCTCAAATCAATTGATGAAGGACCTTATCGATTGAGACTACAAGAGACACACTTGAAACCTGCTGCAGATGGAACGGTGATCTTAGGTTTGGACAGACCAAAGGCGTATGATGAGCTTAGTGATTAGGAGAAAAGAGATATGATCTTGATATCGTGGCTTCAAACATTATACTTTAGGGTCTTCCAAAAGACATCTACAAGTTAATCAATCACAACACCTGAAGCCAAGGTAGTTTGGGACAATGTCAAGATGCTTATGTCCGGTTCGAATTGACTAAAGAAGACAGAGAATCACAAGCGTATGATGACTTTGAGCACTTTAAGATGATACCGGAAAGTGTCTATGAATATTACATGAGGTTCCACAAGCTAGTGAATGACATGAGGAATATTAAAATGACTATGCCAAATATTCAGCTAAACTCAAAGTTTGTGAACAACATGAATCCCCGAATGGCACAAATTTGTCACTTCAGTCAAGCTAACTAAAGGTTTGAGGAACACTAACTATGAGCAATTGTATGCGTTCCTACTTCAGAATGAGAGACATGCTATGTTTGAACGAATGATTCTTGAAAAGTTCAAATCTAATCAGGGAGAGGCAAGCTCATCAAATGACTCAACAACATTCTACACCAATGTAGGGATTACTACCAAAGCTTCACAAGTCATACCCATGGGAAATGGTAATCACAAACTCATTCACGATCCAAGGTTCAAGCCTCCGACTCGATGCAATCATGGAACATTTCATCAATCAACTAGCTCTTATGGTTAAGCAAAACTTGAACCTCACTCTACACACCAACACCTACACACTAACAATGAAATCGAATCGCATCCAATCTACACAATCATGCTCTTGTCAGAGATGAAAAGATTATGGTGCAACCAGTTCAAGGAAGGCAGTATGAACAAGGAAAAGGTGGAGCAGGAGGAGGGTATGTGGCTAATCAGAATTGTGGAAGGAATGCAAATCAAGGACAAGGAAAGCCAATCGAGTGCTACAAGCTGTGGTGGTGAGGACATATTGCAAGGCGCACATCTCCAAAGCGTCCCATGAATGCGAGAATACTTGAGACAAGATGTTGCTTGTGCAAGCTCGGGATAATGGAGCGATTTTGGATGAAGAAGAGTTGCTATTTCTTGCGAGGAAATGCTAAAACCTATGATCTTGATGTGGATGAGCGACCAATTCAGAAATAGACACAATCATCAAAATGCTTTTCAAGTTGCCGATCGTGATGCATTTGACTCGATGTCGATGATGAACCCATCGCCTAAACAATCTTCATGGCTAGCATTTCACCAATGGTCTCTCCAAATGTCTCATCACCACAACAGGCGGTCCATCCAAAGAGGCAATCATTTCGAGGTATTAAAACTTTACGAAGATGTTGATGGGCAAAGATTCATAATGAAGTACAATCTCATGAAACTAATGAATCAGATATTGATAATGTGGGTAATAGTAATATTGTCCCATATGATCAATATGTGATTCAAAGTGAAAGTGAGATTGCACCAAATGATGCATCTTCTGCAGTCAATGATGACTATGTTTTTTATGAATACACTGCATGTGCTCCTGATGATTCTGTTATCTCTAAACTGAATGCCTATAAAGAACAAGTTGACATTTATGAACAACGTGCTAAGTTTGAGTTAACTACCCGTGAGCGTGAAATGGATAACCAAATGCGTACAATTATTAGAAAAAGTAATTTTAGAGAAGAAGTGTTAAAACAAGAGTTAAACTCCTTACAAGAAAAGCTTTCTAAAGCATTAAGCAAAAGCAAGAACTTCAAAATAATGTTAAAGTGCTTAAACAAGAATTTAATGCTAAGGAATCAAAACTTTTGAATGAATTTTCCAATCTAAAAACTTTGAAAAACAAGCTTGAAAATAAGTTGTACATAAAAGGGAATACCATTCAGACTGCTCACATGATCACTAAGCACAAAGTCTTAAGCGATAAGCATAGTATACCCCTAGTAGAGGAACCAAATCCCGAGTATTGTACAAAGGCTAAAGCTTTCCATAAGATTGTATACGATGGTAATGAGATCCTCAAACCTAGGCAAACACCATCATGTATTGGAAGCACGGAAGAGGATAGAAAATTAGAAGATGCCTCTAGGGAGAAAATGGATAAGAAGCTAAAAGATCCTGAGTGTAAAAAGAAAAAACATAACGATCAAACCCCATGATTACACTAAAGAAAATTGGATCTCCTCGAACATGTTTAAGCCTCAAACTCAATTAACCCCGAACAAATTTTGGGAAGAAATATATGGATAAGCAAAAGCTAGAGTACTTGTTGAAACAAACACTCCCTTAGGAAAGTGCCTATACCATCGTGTATCCTCCGAATACACCAATGCATTTAGTTCCTAGAACTATTTCCACTAATAGCAAGACCTTAATCACATATATGTTGTTTATCAACTATTCGTTGATATTGAGAAGACATGTAAGAAGAGAATCACACCTACTGTGGATAACTCAAGAGGAAAGGGGTTTTGAGAAAACTAAAGAATGCTATTTAACGAGGTCATACATTTCTTTAAACAATTAAAAGGTCAATTTGAGAGTCTTCAAAAGGGGATAGACTCTGACATTAAAGAAATGGAAAAGGAATTTGATGCAATGATAGTTGAGCTCAATGATTATGAACGAGAACTCAAATATAATGAAATTGAAAGAAAGAATCTGCATATCTTAAATGAGAACTTAGTATTAAGTTTTGTGGCTCAAGATGTGTTTTATACTGTTACTAAGCATTCTATTACTGCCTCCTAATTTCATGAATTATCTGTTGCTTTGAAAGTTTCCCATGATCGTGTCATTGAGCTTGAAAACAAAAACTCAAAACTACGTGAGAAAATTGACCAGGATGATCACGATAACTTGGTAAAACACTTTTCTAAGGTAGAAGTTGAACATTTTGATTTGCAACTAAAATATCAACATCTAAAAGAAAATGTTAAAACCTCAAACATCAAGATATCCTCGGATGTTCCGAGTTTGATGCGATTTTGAAATAAACAAATGTGATGAATGATTCAAGCTCATTGTAACACGATCGAAAGTTGAAAGCCCAAATTTCACAATTAAAGGGTGAAAAGAACAATGTGACTGGCTCCCAAATGCCTCCTCCTTTAGATTCTCAATTTTCTCAAAACTTTCATCTTCAAAACATCATTAATGTATTACAACAAGAAAATAAGAGTTTTCTAGAAGAAAATAAAAAGGTCAAACGACACTTCAAAGAGTTATACGATTCAATGAAAGTCACTCGTGACAAAAAAACAAAAAAATAGCCTCGTTACAAAAGGAAATTGAGGATCTGAAGAGTCAGGTAAAAGGGAAAATGCCACTTGTCTTTAATGAGAATGTTGCATCAAAGTCATCAGCAGACTCTAAATATACTGTGACTGTTAAATACATTCCTCCTCATCTTAGAAATAACGAACATGTGTTTCATAACTATTTTGCTCACCTTAAGGATAGTCTAGAATGTCTCCGTGAGATTGTAGAAGAGGATTTCACAAATAAGCCCCTTGATAGTGAAATTAGGTTTGCGTGCATTCAGGCCAAACGATCTCAGGAGCTATTAGAATGTTTAAGAGCAACATGTCCTAAATCTTTATGTGAGAAAGATAAAGCTGTGATGCCTTGTTCCATGCCTAGTGCTAAGTATGCACCCACTCTATGCCCAGTATTAAGAAAGTGAATTTTAATGTGCCTTCAAGCAGCTCAGATCCCAACACTTCTAAACCTGAATTGCAAAAAGTAGCAAAACCAAATAATGTTCCCCTTCCCTCTATAGGAGTAGAAAGTGACACCAAAGCGAGCAGGTTAAAGCCTCAAGGCAATACAAAGAATGATAGGACCTTGCAAGCTAGGAATGTTCAATGGAAGAAAGTAGAAGATCATCTTAGGGAGAATTTGAATAAAATGAGTCGTGTTGATTCTAGTGTTAGCTCTAAGCATGCTGTAATTAATGTGAATTCTGCCACTTTTGGCAAAACATGTAATGATGACTGCTTAGTTTCTGTTACTAATCATGAATGTGGTGTGAATGATTTGATTAATGCTGTTAAATGCCCAGTTAAAATTGTTAATGCCAAAAATCAAGCTAAGAAGGCTAGAAAGCAAAGGCGGAAGAAGGTTAGAAAACATTGGAAACCCACAGGAAGAAAATTTAGTAATATAGGTTATCAATGGATACCCATCGCCGTAAAATTAATCTTAATGAGTTGTGCCCTAAATTTTATAAGTCAATGCCCATTAGAAAATGGATGCCCACTAGGCGAACTATACCTTTAAGAAGTGAACATGCTTTGAATAGATCTACTATTTCTACTAGCCCGACATCTACCACTAATGATTTTATTAACTCTGCTTCGATGTGGTTGTTCCAATCTCTTTTACTAACCAAGTGGAACCCTTTATTGCATGGGGTTCCCAATTATCCCGTTATCCATTCTTGTATGTGTTCAACCGCAGATCGCTCAAATCGCTCGTGGTAACTCGGACTTAGGTCGCTCCAAGCATATGACCGAGATTGCTCATGGCTCATGAACTTCGTGAGTAAATTCATCGGGACTATTAGATTCGGGAACCACCATTTTGGTGCAATTATGGGTTATGGAGACTATGTTTTGGTGATAGTGTAATCTCCGGGTATATTATGTAGAAGGTCTTGGTCATAATCTGCTTTCGTTGGTAAATTCGTGATTCCGATCTAGAAGTGGCTTTTAGAAAACATACTTGTTTCGTTAGAGAACTTGATGGTGTGGAACTTGTGGAAAAGTAGAAGGGGGGTTGAATAGTTTTACCAATTAAAACTTCCTTTTAATCTATTTAGATCGACTTATGTCAATCTATTTGGTTGTGTGTGTTGGATGTTGATAAACAAGCATATAAAGATATGTAATGAAAAGATAAGAGTAAGAAGCACAAAACAACAACGCGAGTATTTATAGTGGTTCGGCTACAAGGACACCTTCCTTGCCCTACTCCACTCCCCGAGTCACCTACTCGAGAGTTTGTAAACACTACACCAATCTCCTTATGGCGGAGAAGCCTTCACAACGTCGCTTAACCTTTTTCCGGTACAAAGCTAAATACCGAGTTCTTTCACACCAAGGCGAACCACACCTAACACAACGTCGCCTACCCTTTATACGGTGCTAGGCTAACCACCGAGTTCTTTCACACCTTGGGTGAACTACACCTTCACAACGTCGCCTACCCTTTATTAGGTACTAGGCTAAGCACCTAGTTCCATTACAATGGAGGAACTACTACCACACTACACCAACGACTAATCTCAAAGGAGATCTACTCCTTTACAACATCATCAAGGACATCAATATCCTTGGATCTAATGCTAGTCTATCTAGTACATCGAAACACACCATATCGAATGTACATCTAAGGCACCTTTCACTAATGCCTTTGACTAGATCTACAAGACACCTTTCACTAATGTATTGTGTCTTTACTTCGAAGCACCTTTCACTAATGCTTCAAGTCTTGACTTCTAAGCACCTTTCACTAATGCTTCTTGTCTTGACTTCTAACCACCTACCACAAGTGCTTATCCTATAGATGATAGATACCCTTCACTAATATCTTCGTCTTGACACTTGAGACATCCTTCACTAATGTCTTCAACACTACACTTCTTTGAAGAAAGAAATAGATCATCAACAAGAGGACTTCAATAGCCTTGATGATGAGGAAGCATGGCAACTCATGGACTTGAGCTTGCTTAACTTCAAAGGTGGTGATCTTGCCTTTAAGAGGAACCTAAAAGATCACACAAAAACAAAACTACAAACATAGATCTCTTGGATCTAAGGTTAGTGAGATTTAACTAAGAGGAGAAAGTGTATTGGAAAGGGGTAAGAAATAATGAAGAAATGGCTCACTATTTATAGATAAAATTCTCTTCTGTTTCCCCGGATCCCACGGATCCCTTCCACTTGGGATCCGGCTAGCACAAAGCCAGGGATCCGTGGAACGCTCCTCTTTGCCCATGTGTATTTTTGGTTATGGGTCATGGGTCATGGGTTATGGGTTATGGGTTGATCCATGGTTTTCTTTCTAGATACAATGTATCTTAAGGATACAATGAACTTGGTTAAGTGGTATAAATAAAACCATGGGTTATGGGTCAAAACCATTTGCTAGTTTTTACCTATTTAGTATATAGTTGTTTTTACCCATTTTAGTATATACTTGTTTTTACCCATTTTGGTATATACTTAGTTAAGTATATTTTATCCCAATATGTAAACACTAGTTGTTGTACATATGTATATCTTAAGCATAAAATCACTTATACTAGTTTTAGTGTTTTATGTGAAAGCGTAAGTGTGTTAGAAAACTATTAGTTCAAACCATTTACGTATTTTATTTGTTTCGTTAAAATGATCTTACTTTTGTTATCGACAAAACATTAGAAGATCTCAAAATATAAATAAACGTTTTACGGCTTATTTGTATTAACAATCTCCCTTTTGTTGATGACAAAACATAAGATTATTTTAAGGAAAAGCTAAAATTGTAAAAGTTTGAATCAGTAGTTTACTTTCTTCTCCCCTTTTGTCGAAACAAAATGTGTTTGAAAGAAAGCAACACATCGTTTTAAGAAAAACATGTGAAAGGAAAGAAAAAATAGAGAGCAAGTAACGGAAAGGATCTCATCGTTACTCCCCTCGACGAGTCCATCCATACGTAAGGCGTCAAGAAACTAATTCTAATCTAGTTCATTTGCAACTAACTTATGCAAAGATTACGTCTATGTGACGGTGTGCTCCCCTAGATGATTGCAATATTTGCAACGGAAGTCATGAAATTTAAATCAAATGTTGCAAGTAATTTTGCAACGTATTGTTTTGACACCAAGCTCCCTAGCTTTAGGATGTCAAATTCTTTATGTGTTAATTGAATAAGCGCAAAACAAGGGTTAGAAAACAAGTATAATTCACAATTTCCGCAAATGTGATTTAAGTGAGAAATTTTTTTCGACTTACGGATCCACGGTTCCTCCTAGTAGGGATCCGTCAGCAATCTTGAGGATCCGTCTGGTCGATGACTAAAATCGACAAGGTGATATAACAAGTAATGTTATCACATAAATGAGATATGAATACATATTCTCGGAAAAATAACAATTAGCATGTAATTCCATTTAATAAAACAAGAGTTATGATATACATGACTCTAAAAATAAGAAAATAGACAATACATGACTAGGAATTTCTAGACTATCTAACGCTTGATGCTAGGACACCACTAAAATCTTCTAGCTCAAGTTTTGTTTAGGTTTGATCTCGTCGAAGCGTTCGAGGAGATGATAGAACATGAAACGTTGGTCTTCTCGTACTTCATGTATCAAACTTTCAACATGTTGACAATGATAGCAATCTTTGTCATGGCTAGGTAGTGGTGGTGGAGGAAATAAAATGGCTTGATGCGAAGGATCAAGTGAAGCGGCTTCATGAGCTTCAAACGATGGAGGATTGGTGGAGGTGCATTTGAGAATGCCTCGACCAAGAATGATGGTGGTGGTAAGGAAGTGTCAACTTCCATATGGTCGGGTGGTTGACTTTGATGATTTCTCATAATCCATATAGGATTATATGATGGAGACGGCAAAAAAGGAAGCCGGAGCAAGTGTTGACTCAACACCTTGATTTTGAACCATTATTCCTCCTAATAAAGAGAATGTTGTCGGCGGAAGCGGATGAGACGGCCTAGCGGGCAAGTCCTCTAAGGTGTAGAGGTGTGGTGATGATAGAGGGGATGTAAATGAAATATCTCTAGGAACTAATGGTGATGGTTTAGTGGAGATGATATTGTTTGGCCTAGGAGGTATGGTGGTGTTTGGCATTGGTAGTTTTGTGGGTATTATCCTTTTAGGAGTTGGTTTGATTGGATGATGAAGGATCCTATCATTTGTTGGCTTGACCGGAGATGATTCGGTTGAAGAGATTTCGTGTATAACACGAGCCTTTTTCGTGGGTGGTTCTTTGGTGGATAAATTTCTACTTGGGGTTTTCCTCATGATAAGATGATTTCAAGAGGTTGCAAGAGCTGAAAGTTAAGATGAGAGTGATGACTATAGAGGTCCTAACAAATTGGTTTATAAACTAAGAGATTTGGCAAGTGCATTTAAGCTTGAACCCACTATGATTCATTGGAATGTGATGATTGACATGCACAAGAGTCAACTTCAGAGGTTGCACTGATCTAGGAACTCATTTAAGATGAGATGGAGTGTTTGAGTTAGGAAGATGAGTTGAAATGATTATTTTAGCAAGATTTGACCTATACTGTCATCCGGATCCCACGGTTCCTTTCTCGAGAGGGATCCATTTAGGCTAATCCTAGGGATCCGACTCTCGCAGACTATGAAAGAGTGGAAATGATGTTTCTAAGATCTAAGACCTATATCATCTTGAGTGTTTCAGTCTTCCTAAGTGTCTTAAATGAAGAGGTGCTTAGTTACTTTGAAGGTGGTGAGTGTTTTAGCTAATGATTGTCTTTTATGGAAGGATTTGGAATTTTCATGAGTACCAATGAACGAGAAAGGATGACACTAAAGATGAGAGTGTCAATTGAAGCTAAATGATCCTAGAGATCAGGTTGTGACTTAGGATTGTGTTTTGGAAAATATCCTAAAGGTTTTGAGATGGGAAAACTAGGATTTGATCAACTTTGATCAATTTTGTAGTGAGGATGATTTATGATCAACTTAGCCATAATCGAAAGATTTCTAAGACTAGATGTGAAGGATCAAAAAAATGAAGTGAGAGTTTTGAGAGCGGAAGAGTGATGGACTAAAACAAAGTGATAGATCTATGAACATCTTAGAGTGTGATCTATGTGAGTTGGAATGAGTAGGAAAGATCAACCTATCTTGATAAGGACTTAATATGCCTTAAGACACTATGTTTAGCTTAGTGAAATGTTCTAAGGATATGTTTGAAATATAATGCTTGCAATTGCATTTTCTGTTTGTTGGATCCCACGGTTCCCTAAAGATAGGGATCCGTCTAGTACAACATTTTGGATCCGTCCATCTGCTCAGCAGAACCTTTACTAAAGGTATGCAATGATCTTGACAATGCATTATATTCCAAGTTTTGTTTAAAGGAGTTCTAAAACTAAGATATCAAATGTAAGATGTTTTATTTCATGAAAGAAATAGGATTACATTGATAAATAATGAGTAGAGTAGAATTGATCCTATTTGACTATTCTAGGTTCCTTGAGTGTCTTCGCTAGGAGGATCATTATGTGATTGATGGGTATTGGTGGAATCAAGAATGAAGAAAGTCTTCATGAGAGATATGTTTAGCGGTTCCATCATCTTGTTCACAAGCACGCATACAACGGACTTTGAAATTGAGGATGGAAGTGCATAACATTGTGATAGAGGCATGTCAAGAACATTCCATAAGGGATGAGTTTATTCTTGGAGCCTTGAAGATTTGCATTCGCCTTGCGAAGAAGTAGGCGAGATTGTATGGTTGTTGTGTTAGCAAACAAGACAACATGTGAGCACAACAAGCGGGAAGAATATCTCGATTTCCTAAGACTCCAAACATTTTCACGTAGAATGAGAGCAAGAGGCTTGTACTCTTCTCGGATATCCGTGTATGGATAATGTTTGGATTGGAGTAATATGGTCGAGGTTTGCATATTATGCGAATTAAATCTTCGGAGAGGTATGTGTGAACAATATGGACTATTTTCTTCACGAAAGTAGAAGAGAGAATCAAGAGACCAATCTTCGGTGAAGGCACATTGTCCGTGATTTGGAATCCGGAGGATGTGAGCAAAATGCCCAAGGGTTAAAGTAAATTTTTTTGTTTTTGATATAAAACCAAAGAGATAAAGAGCGATCCTCGTTACGAACGAGTTCAACTTGACGGAAGAATTCCATTATGAACCTTGGACATATCTTCTCGTTGATTTCAAGAAGACATTCTAGTCCTATGGCTCGGAAGGAGGTATTGATACCTTCTTCAAATTGTAGAGAGGTGTCTACAATACGTCCTTCATGGAAGTGACATTTTTCGAGATTATTGAACCCACGGACATGATTGCCAGGTGTGTTGGGCTCAAGAGAGATGTTCGGAGTGTAGACGCTAGTGAGTGAAAAATCAAACTCATATTCATGCGTCATAATTAAACCTATAGAAGTGATGGGTTAATAAGAGGTGATGTTTATGGTCAACCTATAATAATCTAACGTTTTTACTAGATTTTTATTAACAATGGTTTTTAGCATTTAGCTAACTCATGGTTTTGAAGTTCTAGTGGATTATTACTTTTAGAAAGATAGTGGTTTTTAATCTTGCATGAAAACTGTTTTCCAGTAGGACGGATCCCACGGTTCCTTTACAAAAGGGATCCGGCTAGTATATCTTCCGGGATCCGTGGATCTGTAGTAACAGAAACAGATTTGATAAAAACATAGGTTTTACATTTTTTATACCACGAAATATGTTTTATCCTACATTTTCTTTTAGCATGCATACATGACTTCTAATGTATCACGAAAGAATATAAAACATATAAATCAAAAGAAATGATAACCACATTATAACAATAATAACCTAGATAAACTAGATTATTAATAATATTGCATTTCAATACTAAGGATGATACAAAGGATTGGGTATATGACACCAATATAGATTAACAACACAAAGTAAATGTCTCCGTATGTGAACTTCATCATAGGGAACACAAGTGCGATGAGTGTTAGGGCGATGAGCACGAGTGCGATGTAAACCATGTTGATGACGGATCTTCTTGGTTTCGATTGAGATGGAATGAGGAAGAAGATGAAGTTTTTGAATGAGAGGAAATTTTTGAAATTGGAAGATTTGAAAAAGTGAGGGTTTGATAAAGTGGTCGACGGTGGGAGTTTTTATGAGGAAGGAGGAATTTTTGAAATTCGTGTTTTTGTTTTATTGGATTAAAAGAAACAAAACATAGGTTTCATATACCACGACTTTATACGAGAAATAAAACACGTATGTGAGAAAAAGGCTTCCTAATGAAGCTTCAAGTAAAACATGTAATTTGCACAAAAGATAATCATATAAATACCTAACTAGGTATACTTAATTATCAAGCAAAGTAAAAAGAAAATCATACCTTTAGCGCACTTAGGAATGTCCTTACAAATGAAAACAGCAAATGTCACTTAGACAATTCCCGCTCCTTTGCGTTTAAGATACCTTCTCAAGGAAGGTATTCTTGTTACCAAGCAACTCCTAAAGCTTGGTGGTATGAGCTTTGACTAATCAACATGACAAGGAAGATTAGTGCAAAAAAATTAAATAAGAAAAATGTTGTTATCAAATCAACATCCAAACATATAGTTTTAAAAGACATGTTGTTTGTTTTTATGAAAAACCTTTTTTGTAGTTTTCAATTAACCATGGATCGTATCAAGTTTTTAAAGTACAATATACTTAAAGAAACTTGGTAACGAAGCTCTGATGCCAATTGTGGAAAACTAGAAGGGGGGTTGAATAGTTTTACCAATTAAAACTTCCTTTTAATCTATTTAGATCGACTTATGTCAATCTATTTGGTTGTGTGTGTTGGATGTTGATAAACAAGCATATAAAGATATGTAATGAAAAGATAAGAGTAATAAGCACAAAACCACAACGCGAGTATTTATAGTGGTTCGGCTACAAGGACACCTTCCTTGCCCTACTCCACTCCCTGAGTCACCTACTCGAGAGTTTGTAAGCACTACACCAATCTCCTTATGGAGGAGAAGCCTTCACAACGTCGCTTAACCTTTTTCCGTTACAAAGCTGATAAGGTTTTAAAAGGTACCTTTTGAGGGTCATTTAAGCCCTTATTCGATCACTTTTGTATCCGTTATTGCTTAATATCGTTTCCTTTTCACTTTTAGGTCTCTTGAAGGCAAAATGCTGGAATGATGCTTATTTGGACGAAAAGCGCGAATATCTGAAGAAAATGGCCAAAGTCAAATTCGAGACACTCAAAGTCTTTGAAACATAAGGCGTGGCGTCTTTGCATATCTGCGGACGCCGTCGGGAAGGAATTTTATGACGGCTCGGAGGAAAATTACATGTTTTCAAGGGACGACGTCGAGTTCTAAAGGAGTAGGCCGTCGTTACTCGGACGGCCTAGATGCGGCCAAGGCGGCGTCGAAATGAAGGGACGGCGTCGCGGTCATAAGGACGCCGTCGAAAGGTTCACGTGGCCAAGGCGAAACCCTAATGAGCGGCGACACGATCGGCGTCCACGAAACATAAGGTGCGCCGTCGCGGATGTAATCTTATATATAGAATCCGAATTTTTCGGTTTTGTGGGTAGTCTTTTGGGTAAAACCTAAAACCGAACCAAGGCTTTCTTGTGCGGTATTTTAGGGTTCTAAACCCTATTATACATCAAGCTAAGTATTTACTTCATTAATTTAATTATGTCTTTGATTATTGTGTGTATGCTTGCATGTTCTCCATGTCCGGCTAATTTATTTGTGTGTTTGCTTAGGGAATATGAAACTTAATTATTGAATATTGATTGGTTGATACTTATCTTAGTTGACTAATGATCTAGAGTGCGCTAGATTATTCGTTGTGTACTTAATGCTTGAAATTTCTTTGTGAACTTTAGAATATAATTATCTAGGTAATTGTAGGATAAAGTATTCAAGGACAACCGTAGAGTAGGCGTCTATAAATCACTAGAGGATTTGTAAACAAGACCCTTTGGTAGTTTCAAAGAGTTAGGGAAACAAGCACGCCCCTATAGCCTTAGAATCACAACGCAACTAGGAATAAGGACGTGACAAATCAACCATCAATAGGAGATAATTAAGGAGTAGTAAAACCTAAGTAAACACATTTTAAACTATCATACAGTACACATCAAATTAGACATAGACTATCACAACCTTAGTTTAGATAATTAGATAATAGTAGAGTAATCGGTAGCAATACCAACCCCCAAATCCAATACCCGAGATTCGTACCTTTTCCATTTTCTAAAAATATAAAAGATAAAAATAATCTTCCTCAACCTCAACCTTAGCGTAGTAACTTCTCACTAGCATTCCTATTCCCTAGAGAAGCGATATCAATACCCGTGGCTTACCCTAATTACCACACTACAACGATTAGGTTCACCGCCTAGGTGTTATAAAACTTGCTCGAAGAAAGGAAGTTTCCTTGACCCCGAACCACGCGTGTAGCGTTATCAAGTTTTTGGCGCCACGGGGAATAGAATAGCTAGTTAGTAGTCCACCTCGTTTAGGTTTCTTTGCTTGATTCCTATCAAGTAAATTTTTCTCATTTTAGCTTTCTCTTAGTCTATCCCCTTCTTCGTGACCTTTGTTCGTAACACCCATCACTTTTCTTCGTGACCTTCTTCGTGACCTTTGTCCATCTGCTCAGCAGAACCTTTACTAAAGGTATGCAATGATCTTGACAATGCATTATATTCCAAGTTTTGTTTAAAGGAGTTCTAAAACTAAGATATCAAATGTAAGATGTTTTATTTCATGAAAGAAATAGGATTACATTGATAAATAATGAGTAGAGTAGAATTGATCCTATTTGACTATTCTAGGTTCCTTGAGTGTCTTCGCTAGGAGGATCATTATGTGATTGATGGTATTGGTGGAATCAAGAATGAAGAAAGTCTTCATGAGAGATATGTTTAGCGGTTCCATCATCTTGTTCACAAATCACGTACAACGGACTTTGAAATTGAGGATGGAAGTGCATAACATTGTGATAGAGGCATGTCAAGAACATTCCATAAGGGATGAGTTTATTCTTGGAGCCTTGAAGATTTGCAATTCGCCTTGCGAAGAAGTAGGCGAGATTGTATGGTTGTTGTGTTAGCAAACATTACAACATGTGAAGCACAACAAGCGGGAAGAATATCTCGATTTCCCAAGACTCCAAACATTTTCACGTAGAATGAGAGCAAGAGGCTTGTACTCTTCTCGGATATCCGTGTATGGATAATGTTTGGATTGGAGTAATATGGCGAGGTTTGCATATTATGCGAATTAAATCTTCCGGAGGGTATGTGTGAACAATATGGACTATTTTCTTCACGAAAGTAGAAGAGAATCAAGAGACCAATCTTGGTGAAGGCACATTGTCCGTGATTTGGAATCCGGAGGATGTGAGCAAAATGCCCAAGGGTTAAAGTAAATTTTTTGTTTTGATATAAAACCAAAGAGATAAAGAGCGATCCTCGTTACGAGCGAGTTCAACTTGACGGAAGAATTCCATTATGAACCTTGGACATATCTTCCGTTGATTTCAAGAAGACATTCTAGTCCTATGGCTCGGAAGGAGGTATTGATACCTTCTTCAAATTGTAGAGAGGTGTCTACAACACGTCCTTCATGGAAGTGACATTTTCGAGATTATTGAACCCACGGACATGATTGCCGGTGTGTTGGGCTCAGAGAGATGTTCGGAGTGTAGACGCTGGTGGTGAAAAATCAAACTCATATTCATGCGTCATAATTAAACCTATAGAAGTGATGGGTTAATAAGAGGTGATGTTTATGGTCAACCTATAATAATCTAACGTTTTTACTAGATTTTTATTAACAATGGTTTTAGCATTTAGCTAACTCATGGTTTTGAAGTTCTAGTGGATTATTACTTTTAGAAAGATAGTGGTTTTAATCTTGCATGAAAAGCTTTTTCGATGGGGACGGATCCCACGGTTCCTTTACAAAAGGGATCCGGCTAGTATATCTTCCGGATCCGTGGATGCCGTAGTAATAAATGCATTTGATAAAACATAGGTTTTACATTTTTATACCACGAAATATGTTTTATCCTACATTTTCTTTTAGCATGCATACATGACTTCTAATGTATCACGAAGAATATAAAACATATAAATCAAAAGAAATGATAACCACATTATAACAATAATAACCTAGATAAACTAGATTATTAATAATATTGCATTTCAATACTAAGGATGATACAAAGGATTGGGTATATGACACCAATATAGATTAACAACACAAAGTAAATGTCTCCGTATGTGAACTTCATCATAGGGAACACAAGTGCGATGAGTGTTAGGGCGATGAGCACGAGTGCGATGTAAACCATGTTGATGACGGATCTTCTTGGTTTCGATTGAGATGGAATGAGGAAGAAGATGAAGTTTTTGAATGAGAGGAAATTTTTGAAATTGGAAGATTTGAAAAGTGAGGGTTTGATAAAGTGGTCGACGGTGGGAGTTTTATGAGGAAGGAGGAATTTTTGAAATTCGTGTTTTGTTTTATTGGATTAAAAGAAACAAAACATAGGTTTCATATACCACGACTTTATACGAGAAATAAAACACGTATATGAGAAAAAGGCTTCCTAATGAAGCTTCAAGTAAAACATGTAATTTGCACAAAGATAATCATATAAATACCTAACTAGGTATACTTAATTATCAAGCAAAGTAAAAGAAAATCATACCTTTAGCGCACTTAGGAATGTCTTTACAAATGACACAGCAAATGTCACTTAGACAATTCCCGCTCCTTTGCGTTTAAGATACCTTCTCAAGGAAGGTATTCTTGTTACCAAGCAACTCCTAAAGCTTGGTGGGTATGAGCTTTGACTAATCAACATGACAAGGAAGATTAGTGCAAAAAAAATTAAATAAGAAAAATGTTGTTATCAAATCAACATCCAAACATATAGTTTTAAAAGACATGTTGTTTGTTTTTATGAAAAACCTTTTTTGTAGTTTTCAATTAACCATGGATCGTATCAAGTTTTTAAAGTACAATATACTTAAAGAAACTTGGTAACGAAGCTCGATGCCAATTGTGGAAAACTAGAAGGGGGTTGAATAGTTTTACCAATTAAAACTTCCTTTAATCTATTTAGATCGACTTATGTCAATCTATTTGGTGTGTGTGTTGGATGTTGATAAACAAGCATATAAAGATATGTAATGAAAAGATAAGAGTAATAAGCACAAAACCACAACGCGAGTATTTATAGTGGTTCGGCTACAAGGACACCTTCCTTGCCCTACTCCACTCCCTGAGTCACCTACTCGAGAGTTTGTAAGCACTACACCAATCTCCTTATGGAGGAGAAGCCTTCACAACGTCGCTTAACCTTTTTCCGTTACAAAGCTGATAAGGTTTTAAAAGGTACCTTTTTGAGGGGTCATTTAAGCCCTTATTCGATCACTTTTGTATCCGTTATTGCTTAATATCGTTCCTTTTCACTTTTTAGGTCTCTTGAAGGCAATCTTTGGAATGATGCTTATTTGGACGAAAAGGCGCGAATATCTGAAGAAAATGGCCAAAGTCAAATTCGAGACACTCAAAGGCTCTTTGAAACATAAAGGCGGCGCGTCCTTGCATATCTGCTGACGCCGTCGGGAAGGAATTTTACGACGGCTCGGAGGAAAAATTACATGTTTTCAAGGGACGACGTCGGGTTCTAAAGGAGTAGGCCGTCGTTACTCGGACGGCCTAGATGCGCCAAGGCGGCGCGTCGGTGAAGGGACGGCGTCACGGTCATAAGGTGGCGCCGTCGAAAGGTTTACGTGGCCAAGACGAAACCCTAATGACGGCGACACGGCGCGCCACGAAACATAAGGTGGCGCCGTCGCGGATGTAATCTTATATATAGAATCCGAATTTTTCGGTTTTGTGGGTAGTCTTTTGGGTAAAACCTAAAACCGAACCAAGGCTTTCTTGTGCAAGATTTTAGGGTTCTAAACCCTATTATACATCAAGCTAAGTATTTACTTCATTAATTTAATTATGTCTTTGATTATTTGTGTGTATGCTTGCATGTTCTCCATGTCCGGCTAATTTATTTGTGTGTTTGCTTAGGGAATATGAAACTTAATTATTGAATATTGATTGGTTGATACTTATCTTAGTTGACTAATGATCTAGAGTCGCTAGATTATTCGTTGTGTACTTAATGCTTGAAATTTCTTTGTGAACTTTAGAATATAATTATCTAGGTAATTGTAGGATAAAGTATTCAAGGACAACCGTAGAGTGGCGTCTATAAATCACTAGAGGATTTGTAAACAAGACCCTTTGGTAGTTTCAAAGAGTTAGGGAAACAAGCACGCCCTATAGCCTTAGAATCACAACGCAACTAGGAATAAGGACGTGACAAATCAACCATCAATAGGAGATAATTAAGGAGTAGTAAAACCTAAGTAAACACATTTTTAAACTATCATCACAGTACACATCAAATTAGACATAGACTATCACAACCTTAGTTTAGATAATTAGATAATAGTAGAGTAATCGGTAGTAATACCAACCCCCAAATCCAATACCCGAGATTCGTACCTTTTCCATTTTCTAAAAATATAAAAGATAAAAAATAATCTTCCTCAACCTCAACCTTAGCGTAGTAACTTCTCACTAGCATTCCTATTCCCCAGAGAGCGATATCAATACCGTGGCTTACCCTAATTACTACACTACAACGATTAGGTTCTTCGCCTAGGGTGTTATAAAACTTGCTCGAAGAAAGGAAGTTTCCTTGACCCCGAACGGCGTGTAGCGTTATCAAGTTTTAGGCGCGGCTTGGGAATAGAATAGCTAGTTAGTAGTCCACCTCGTTAGGTTTCTTTGTGATTCCTATCAAGTAAATTTTTTCTCATTTTAGCTTTCTCTTAGTCTATCCCCTTCTTCGTGACCTTTGTTCGTAACACCCATCACTTTTCACCATGGAAGGTGACAACCAACCACCACTCATCAACCCACCACCAAATGACCCGCCAAGAGCCCGTACTCTTGGTGAGTACTCGAGACCAAACCACCTGGGTTATAGGAACACCATTGAGCTTCCGACCAAGCCCAAACTACGGCCTGCGATCCGACACCATCCGGTTGGTGCAAAGCGGATGTGCATTCCATGGACTTCGTTCAGAAGATCCAAATCGACATCTGAGGATTTCCTCAAAATTGTCGATTCCATCGACCTTGATGCTACTACTCGGGAGACCACGCGGCTTGCGTCTCTTCCAATTCTCTCTGGGACCAAGCTAGTAATTGGCTTGAGCGACTTTCCGGCTCCATCTCAAGTTGGGATGATCTTACTTCGCTTCCTTGCTCAATTTTTCCCACCGGGAGAACCACTAAGCTTAGGAATGACATCTTGATGTTCCAACAACGTCAAGGTGAATCTCTACGAAGCATGGACCCGATTCAAGGACTTACTTCATAAAGTCCCTCATCACGGCATTGATCTTTGGCTCCAAGTCCAAATCTTTTATGATCATGTCAACTTTCCCACTAGCGATCCATTGACCAAGCGGCGGTGGAAAACTTAGTGATCTCACGCGGAAGAATCATGGGAAATAATAGGGACCTTGCCCTCTATGACAACGAAAGTTAGGATGACCCCGTGAACTTCCCAAAACCGTCAAGGCAATCTCCTTGCCTCCTCCGACCGTGGGATGATCGAACTTGAAGATCAAGTCAAATTCCTCATGAGTTCCTACGAGAATCCTAAGTCCTCGCGCCATGTAAACAAAGTTTCCTCTTCGTGCGAGCCGTTTTGTGATCCTCATAACACGCGACTAGCACCCTATCCCCGAACATGCTTCCGTTGAATCGCATCCTCGTAATAATGGAGCAGGAGGAAGATTCCCTACAACACCCGGACCTAGGAATTTCAATGAAACCCGGGAGGCATGGAAAAACAAGCCCGACTTTTACTGGGGACAAACCAAAGAATTCACCTCCAATGATTTCTCGTGGCCCCCACCTAACGGTCCTAACCAACAGAGTATTGAAGGGATGTTGCAAAACATAGTTGCGTCCCAAGAAACCCAAATGGCTAAGCTCTCGGACCACTTTAACCATCAACAAGCCGAGATGGATAGGAAGATAGACAACCTGTTGAAAGCCATAAGTGATAGGAAGGTTAGTGCTATCTCGACTCCCGAGCCTCCAGGTGTAGAAATTAAGGATCCAAGCAAGCTTATTAAGCACGTCCAATTCGTCAATGCCATCGCCTTAGTGGAACCGGATGAAACGGATGTGAAAGACCAAACATTTGTTGAAGATGAAACACCCGAGGAAGAAGATGAAGTAGACAATGACTATTTCAACAAATTTCCTACGGAAGAGGAATTATCCCGCCACCCTCACTTAGTGCGTGACTTCCGTCACATGTATGTTAGGAAAAGCCCTAGAATCAAGTTTGGGAACCCTTGGAATCTTAACATACCATGTTGCATAGGACATTTTTTTGTGGCAAAGGCTTACATTGATCGTAAATCCCCAATTAACATAATGACTAGCACCTATTACAATTGGATAATGAAGAAGCCTATCCCAACTAGGCAAGACCTCGATAATCCTAGTGATAAGTGTAATTTTCTTGGTAGAGTTAAGGGATTGCCCGTCTATGTAGGTAGTTTCACATTCCCTACGGACTTCATAATTGTGGAAGATATTAGCACGGCCATAGACCTAGCTTGTCTCACGTTATTCTAGGAAAACCTTTCGAGAAAGCACCGGATGACCTATGACCCATCATTAGGAGTAGTGCGATTCAAGGATGAGGCGACGGCGTAGCCTATCAAATGCCGTTTAAGATTGAGAAATTTTCATCACTCTCAATGATGAAAAGGAACTTAAATGTCGGTCTATTACGAGAATGATGAGGATAGGGAAAAGGGTAGATTATGTTATGGCTAAGCTTTTCGGGTTCTATAAAGATTGTTTGAATTTAGGACCGAAATATAGGACCGAGTGGGAGAGGGTGAACACTTAGGAAGGAGTATCATGGGACGCTTCTACAACATGGAACCCCAGATAGAGACCGTCAGAGGCGGTGATGCAACGTAGGGTAGGACTACGAGTCTAGCTATAAGACTCTTAAATAAAGAAAAGCGCTTCGGGAGGCAACCCATGCTTAATTGTTTGCTTGTTAGTGTCATATATCTTTTATTAATTGTTTGTCCTCATGTTTGAATTTGTAAAATGCTTTATTTTGTTTTTAACCTCGTCTTAATCACATATAAAGGTATTTTACATAAAGGATAAGTGTGGGAGGATTACACACGTTTTCATAAGAAAGCGTGAACATGAGAATAACAATTAATTAAAGATATATATGTTTGTTTGTTCGAGTCAAATGCTTGTATCGAGTCATAATGGATGTTTTTGCGAAGTTTTCCGATTCTAAAGATGTAAATTTTCGAATTTTTTCCGAAAATCGAGACCGAGTTTTGTCGGGATAACTCGACGGCGTCGAGATTGCAACTGACGGCGTCGAGGAAGGAATAAAACATCGACTTACTTTTTCGTTTTACGAGCTACTTGTAAAATTTTGGAATTTTCCGGATCTTAATTTTCAAAACAAATTACGTAAACATCCATTCCACAAGCATTATATCCTAGTTTAAATCGAGTCTTATGTATATTATTACCGCCGATTTTACGCGAAGGTTTCGTTTGTTTTCTTCTAGTGTGCGAGGTTTAGTTTGTCAAGAAGAAGTTACACAAGTTTGGAAGGAGCCTTTCACGCAAAAGCTCTTCTTGGAAAGATTTAACCACCACTTTTACGGATCCTACCGAGCTAATCGGGAGTATTAGTTTCTTTCGTTTCTAATTACCTTCTATTATCATAACTTTGATACTTTCGGGAACATTGGGGACAATGTTGGGTTTAAGTGTAGGGAGGAAAATAAAGCAGGAACTTTGAAACTATGCTTTTCCTTGACTATTTGCTTTGTCCAAGAGTACTTGTGTAATAAACCATGAGAAAATGTAGGTTAGGGTAATTTTAGCCAAATTTAAAATTTTTCATGACGTATAAGAGTGGGCCATTAGTCTTAACAAAGCGTCTCATGGATAGGAAATTGCATGACTAGCACAAAACCCTTACCACCTAAATTCCACCCAAAATGTGAGGATCGCCCTTAGATTAGTAGGAATTAAAGCATTCATCTTTAATGCTTAGAGTGTGAACCGGTAGTATATTAGATTCTAGAACTTGTTTTGTGATGCATTCCGAGATCGCTAGTGAGACTACACTTGTGTAGTTAGGATTAACTAAATGATAAGAGGCATTAGGATAACCCTTGTTTAATACCTGTAATATAATTACTTCTTCCACCTCGGTTGAGTAATTCCCCCACACCCTTTGCGTTGTACTCATCTTTAGTACACGATACCCCTAGTTAACCCCTCAGAGCCTATCCTTTTCGCGGTTCTCGTGATGTTTCGGTTTTTCCGGAATATCAATGAAGAGCATTGTTTACACCCCACCCCAAATATACACCCAAATCGCCTTAGCCTACCTTTATTGCACTCACTTTTAGTGCAAATTTATGTTATCACCCAAAACCCTTAGTTCAATTATCCGGTTGCTTGCATGAGTTGCTAAGTTGAGTCATATCTTTTGTATACGATTTTGGGATGATTGGGATTCATGGAAAAGTTAAAGTTTATGAAACATAGGAAGAGAACGTTAAACTCAAATTCCTTTGTTTGCATAATAATGTACTCCAAGTGTTTGATCTTTTCAATTCGGGTCAAATTAGTGTTAGAGTAATAAAACTCAAGTATAGGGATGTGTCTATAAATCCCTATCATTTTGATGTACCGTAGAGGATGGTAGAGTAAAAGTGTATGAAAAAAAAAAAAAAAAAAAAAAAAAAATACTGCTACCATCCTACATCTATCTTTTAAATTGTGTTTGTTTATTTTCGTTGCCTAGAGTTTTAGAGTGTCGAGTCTTGGCTTAGCAACGCCATTCTTCGTATACTTGCAACATAGAGATTTTGACTATCCACCACTAAATAGCCTATCCCACCAAACCCTTCATTTCCTTACTAGTAAGCCTAACATTACAACCCTTTAAAGACCTCTTTGATAGTCTTTCCTAGGTGCTTCACGTAAGCGACGGAGGTTTGATCTATTCTCAAGCCTATGGTAATCTATGTACTAGGACCGGTTAATGAGTGTTTATCTTCCATTTCCGATTTGTTATATTTCATATATACACCCGAGAGAGATGTGAGTATCCAAACACCCCATGTGAGGTGCTAGTATGTAATTTCCGTGCTTGTTATGACTTTTTGGGGCTTATATGTGTTGTGGACCGTTTTGAATGGATGCTTCATGACCCCTAACTTATAAATTAATTGGCTAAAAGCACATTTGCTTGAGGACAAGCAAATACCAAGTGTAGGGATATTTGATAAGGTTTTAAAGGTACCTTTTGAGGGTCATTTAAGCCCTTATTCGATCACTTTTGTATCCGTTATTGCTTAATATCGTTCCTTTTCACTTTTAGGTCTCTTGAAGGCAAAATCTTGGAATGATGCTTATTTGGACGAAAAGCGCGAATATCTGAAGAAAATGGCCAAAGTCAAATTCGAGACACTCAAAGTCTTTGAAACATAAGGCTGACGGCGTCATTTGCATATCTGCGGCGCCGTGGAAGGAAATTTATGACGGCTCGGAGGAAAAATTACATGTTTTCAAGGACGACGTCGGGTTCTAAAGGGTAGGCCGTCGTTACTCGGGACGGCCTAGATGCGACCAAGGCGGCGTCGAGGCTGAAGGGGCGGCGTCACGGTCATATAGGTGGCGCCGTCGAAGGTTTACGTGGCCAAGGCGAAACCCTAATGGCGGCGACACGACGGCGTCACGAAACATAAGGTGACGTCGCAGATGTAATCTTATATATAGAATCCGAATTTTTCGGTTTGTGGGTAGTCTTTTGGGTAAAAACCTAAAACCGAACCAAGGCTTTCTTATGCGATATTTTGGGTTCTAAACCCTATTATACATCAAGCTAAGTATTTACTTCATTAATTTAATTATGTCTTTGATTATTTGTGTGTATGCTTGCATGTTCTCCATGTCAAGCTAATTTATTTGTGTGTTTGCTAGGAATATGAAACTTAATTATTGAATATTGATTGGTTGATACTTATCTTAGTTGACTAATGATCTAGAGTCGCTAGATTATTCGTTGTGTACTTAATGCTTGAAATTTCTTTGTGAACTTTAGAATATAATTATCTAGGTAATTGTAGGATAAAGTATTCAAGGACAACCGTAGAGTAGGCGTCTATAAATCACTAGAGGATTTGTAAACAAGACCCTTTGGTAGTTTCAAAGAGTTAGGAAACAAGCACGCCTATAGCCTTAGAATCCAGCGCAACTAGGAATAAGGGCGTGACAAATCAACCATCAATAGGAGATAATTAAGGAGTAGTAAAACCTAAGTAAACACATTTTTAAACTATCATCAGTACACATCAAATTAGACATAGACTATCACAACCTTAGTTTAGATAATTAGATAATAGTAGAGTAATCGGTAGCAATACCAACCCCCAAATCCAATACCCGAGATTCGTACCTTTCCATTTTCTAAAAATATAAAAGATAAAAATAATCTTCCTCAACCTCAACCTTAGCGTAGTAACTTCTCACTAGCATTCCTATTCCCAGAGAGAGCGATATCAATACCGTGGCTTACCCTAATTACTACACTACAACGATTAGGTTCAACGCCTAGGGTGTTATAAAACTTGCTCGAAGAAAAGGAAGTTTCCTTGACCCCGAACGACGCGTGTGGCGTTATCAAAGCTAAATACCGGTTCTTTCACACCAAGCGAACCACACCTAACACAGCGTCGCCTACCCTTTATACGGTGCTAGGCTAACCACGGGTTCTTTCACACCTTAGGTGAACTACACCTTCACAGCGTCGCCTACCCTTTATTAGGTACTAGGCTAAGCACCTAGTTCTATTACAATGGAGGAACTACTACCACACTACACCAACGACTAATCTCAAAGGAGATCTACTCCTTTACAACATCATCAAGGACATCAATATCCTTGGATCTAATGCTAGTCTATCTAGTACATCGAAACACACCATATCGAATGTACATCTAAGGCACCTTTCACTAATGCCTTTGACTAGATCTACAAGACACCTTTCACTAATGTCTTGTGTCTTTACTTCAAAGTACCTTTCACTAATGCTTCAAGTCTTGACTTCTAAGCATCTTTCACTAATGCTTCTTGCCTTGACTTCTAAGCACCTACCACAAGTGCTTATCCTATAGACGATAGATACCCTTCACTAATATCTTCGTCTTGACACTTGAGACATCCTTCACTAATGTCTTCAACACTACACTTCTTTGAAGAAAGAAATAAATCATCAACAAGAGGACTTCAATAGCCTTGATGATGATGAAGCATAACAACTCATGGACTTGAGCTTGCTTAACTTCAAAGGTGGTGATCTTGCCTTTAAGAGGAACCTAAAACATCACACAAAACAAAACTACAAACATAGATCTCTTGGATCTAAGGTTAGTGATTTAACTAAGAGGAGAAAGTGTATTGGAAGGGGTAAGAAATAATGAAGAAATGGCTCACTATTTATAGATAAAATTCTCTTACATTTCCCGGATCCCACGGATCCTTCC
>CM040240.1:195669699-195729954 GCA_022545495.1 Chrysanthemum lavandulifolium
GGATTTTAGGGTTCGAGACATATTTTGTGATGGGGGCAGACAGTTAGGATTAGGGTTAATGTGCTGAGGGATTTTAGGGCGGGAGAATAAGCGTGTATTATATACATGAATTATTTGGGTAAGATGGTGTGTAACCATTTGTACCGTTTGTATAAATGGGCCTTAAGGATCCGACCGCTTTTTGTTTGGGCCGTGATGAAGGTAAATACTCATCATTTTGGTTAAATCTGAATCAAAAAACATTTAAAATGCCGAGAATGCATCAAAATACCGAAAATATCTCAAAATTGCATTTTATATGTTTTATGCAAAATGTTTAAAATCGGATGAAAATGAGCTAAGTTTGCATAATTGGCGCTTCAGCCCCCAAGTTTCAAAAGTTGTCGAAATAGTCCCCGAGCACTTAATTTAAAGAAAAGTCACCAAAGGTCCTTTAAAATCATAACTTGTCATAATTAGTCCTTTGGTGAAAATGTCAAAAGTTTTGAGAAATTACAAGTTTGGTCCTTCAAGTTTTGAAATTGGCAAAATAGTCCTTGAAGTTTGAAAATATCTATTATGGTCCTTGTACTATTGAAACTTGGCAAAAGTGACCCTTGAAACAACTTCAAGAAATTGGCGCTTTTGGTCCCTCAAATATCAAGAAATTACAAATTGGTCCTTATGATTATTAAAGCAACCATGACCTTTTGTATCCTTTGGACCCTTTCAGACTTTTTGACCCCGCCAATTGCCTTCGGACCCCATTTCATATATTAAACCCTCCCAGTCAAACCACCAAACACTCAACCCCTTCCTCCTCTTTTCTTCTCCCTCACCGCCTCCTCTCGCCAAACCAGATATCTCCTCAACCTCGCCACACACCAACCTCCTCCAAACACTCCACCTCACCAGTCCAAAACCCATTAAACCTTCCCCCTCACACGCTTGCACCCCAAGTTGTTAAATCGCTTTTCCCGCCTAAATACTCATCAACTGCTAAAAGAGCCCTAGTGATCCAACGGTTCTAAAATTGGCGGAATTGCTTAGAGGACACGTGGGAGGCCTTTTGCTATAAAAAGGAGGAAGAGAAATGAGAAGTTAGTTTTTTTGGGAGAAAGTTTTATTTTCAAGATTCTTAGTTCTAGTTAAATCTTTAAGACTCTGAGATTGTTACCATCCTTTGTTATGTTGTTAGTTCATGTTTCTTAGTTAATCAAGATTTGTAATTTCATTTTACTATTGTAATTGCAAGTTTTATAAATTCAGTTTTATAAATTGTTATTTGTTTCAATATTTGGTTTATCATCATATCATGTTATAAGCTCATCTTAGTGTTCTTTAAACTTACTTAAGCTTAGGAAAGCTTCAGTGAGATCGCCTCAATTATAATCGCTTCTCAATTTCAAGGTTTCTCAAAAGTTAATGATAGTCAAGCTTTTAAAGAAAATTGAAAAGTCAAACATAACTTTGAGTAGATTCTCAGACGAAATGGTTTTTAAGATAAATGCAAATGTTGCTTGTTAATCTCCTTCGATGTTGGTCAAATCAGCGGGTTTGAATTACCTTGTCGCAAGTAGGTACCGCAGCTCAACCATCACTTTTGCGACTTATAAATAAGTCGAGACATTTGGCTCAAGTCAAGTATTGGGGCAAGAGTTTGATGGGCTAGTGGACTCTAAGTGGTTGAAGCTTAAGGGCTAATTCATGTCAGAGCACCTTCTAGACAAGTCGTTCATGAGTCGGAACTTATGTGAGTAACCGTTTAGCTCAAGCTTTAACTATTGTGCTATTTTTCCTGCTTTTACTATGTCGAGGTTTTAGCAGCTTATTTTGCCTTTGTTAGGATAGGATTGGTGTTAAATTATAGATTTCATGGTTGCTTAGGTTTAGGATCAGCTAATAAGTAGAGTAATTAGTATTATAGATAGCTTATCTAGTGTTTGGATTTAGGTTCAAATATGTGATAGAGGTTGTTGGTGAGTTAGAGTTTAGCTGCATAACAGTAGCTTGGGTTATCTTAGCCTAACTAGACTCATGAATTTGAGTCTTAGAACACTTTTGGTCAAACCAGCTTAAACTCATTTGATTTTCATACGACCGGTTATTGTCGTCATAGGTTGCACATAGGTTTAAAATTAGTTAAAGTAGCTTAATATAGAGTCATTATAACATAAAACATCAAATTCAACCTGTCATCTGAAATCAAAACTCACTTTAGTCAACTTTTCAGTTTTGTCTATGAAAGTCAAAATGAACAGATCAGTTTTGGTCCCAACTTCATAGATTGCTCATGTATTCGTACAAGGTCTAAATCAAGTGGTATTTTGGAATTCACAAGTTCATTTGGTGGTTAGTGATAAGGTATCATTGGATTAACTTTGAGAATTTTCCTTGATAGTCAAATTAGTGCTCAAAATGGGTCAAAAGTACCCTGTGCACAAACTCAGTGACAACTGAGTGTGCACAGGTTTTGCAGAGGTCACCACAAGCTCTTGGGAGCTTGTCTGGAGCTAAGTTTTGGTTTACAAGCTCCTTGCTAGGTCCTCTTGAGCTTGTGATAACTGGATTTAGGTTCCTGGCTTATCCAGTAGCTTATTTGCAGGCTGCAAGTTGGTGGGTTAAGCCTGTTTTGGCTTTTAAGTGTAATTCACACCATAAGCTTGTTTCCTGCTTTCCAGAGGTTTAGAGTGGATAAATTAGGTTGATTTCTAGTAATTGTAGCATACATTAGGTCCTGTTATCTCCTGGTTCACTAAAGTAGCTTCTAGCTTATCCTAAGTGCTTATTCATAAGCACATTGTACTGCAGAACTAGATTCCTACACACAAGCCCTAGTTTTTATATTTTTCCTAGATTTAGAATAATATTTTAGAGTTTTCCTGAATTTTTCATATTTTTCCAGCACTGTTTGCTATTTTTCCTCATTTAATTCAGTTTTTAGGTATTTTTAATTACCTTTTATTGCAATTAATTCAGAAAAGCTTCAAAAAATAAGTTTTCATTTTTCCTAGGTTAAGATAAATATAAAAAGTCAAAAAAATATTTTTCCAGATTTTCATAGTTTAATTTGTATTTTTAGCAATTTAATTAGTTTTAAATGGTTTTAATTCATAGAAAATAGAATAATCGTAAAATACAAAATTAGTTTTGAAAATTCTATTTAGTTATTTTAGATTTTCTAAGTCATAATTTCATTTTTCTAGCTTTATTTCATATTTTCTTATATTTTAGGCTATAATTAAATAGTTAAAAATAGTTTTTAATTAATAATAATTAATTAAATAGTTATAAAAATAATTTTCTTTTTCTAAAAATTTTCTTTTATCATTAGGTTTGTAAAAATGTCATTTTTATATTTTTAGGATTAATATTGTTTAAGTTTCACATTTTCTTTTGACGTCATTTAGTTTTAAATTAAATTTTATAAAAGAAAAATCAAAACATCATTTTGCAAATAGTGATATCGCTTATTTAATATATTTTATCTTTTTAATTTTCTTTAATTTGCATTTAAGCCCTTTAATTTATTAACTTTTTCTTTAGGTATAATCGATCATATCTCTTTTCCGCTCAAATTCTCTCGATCACTATTCGTTTCGGTGATTCATCGCAACACTGCGTGGGACATAACGACTGGGAAACCCTATACGCCCCGATCTTCATTGCATTGGTGTCTCGAACTGCTTTAAGTTTCTACGGTTAGCCATTCATGTCGGCTAGCCAGTGTGAGATAACTCGACTGGCTCACCACCGATCGTGCCGTGAGATTTGTGTTTTGTTTGGGCCATGATGTATTTCTCCGCTGCTACTATCACACCTGATTATTGTTCGTGCTGCTAATTTAAATGTTGGATTGACTATATTTTAAATGGATCGTGTAGCTATTGGGGCAAGATTATTTACATAATCTTGATTGGGCCTCAAGGTTTTATTTATGGTCTCAAGAGTTGCTATGAACTGAATTGGTCAAGATGTGTATTCAACAGTATATCTCATGTGATATCGTGATTTAAGTCGAGTTAGACAATTGGATTTGCACACGGGTTCTATTTTGAGTACATTTCGATGAACTTCATAAGGTGTTTCTATAAGGGATAACTTGGATTTGAATGATATATTATGGGCTTCTCATGATTGGATCGTATTTATGTGATTTGATAATAAGCGATTTGATGTTGATTTGATGCGTTGATGAGACTCGTCGTGTTATGCTGGTAGATACTTTGGGTTATACATTTTCACGAAGTTTATTACGTCATGGCTTGAATTGATAATTGGACAATGCTGACTATGGGATTGTTTGTATGGTATTTCTTATTTGAATTGGAAGTGAGGTTTTTTTTTCGGGCACGTTTACTTATTTCGTCTTCTTTCTTTCTACCCTTCCGCGAAGATGACTTGTTTGGGCGTTTATAGAGGGTGATAAAGACTTGGCTATTTAGTTACGGTTGTGATTCTTTCTAGCTTAACCCACAACGTAACTATCACTTCGTGTCTCACGCAATGAGAATACGCCAGAGGTTTTGTACATTGGGTACACCGTTTCTTCTTCACAAGGATTAGTACAAGTTTAAGTAACAAATATGGGGACGTTCACTTCATGATCAAGTTTGACATATCGGGTTTACTTCATCAAGTGGTCACTACAATTGCCGACAAAATGCGTGAATGATGTGTTTACCAAAGTGTTGGTTGTTGATGTTGTTGATGTTGGATAATGGACCGTTGATGAACCGCTGCATGTTCCCCTAAAACAGATATTCACTGAAACCAAAGTTGTCATAACACATTCAAGCTGACATTGTTTACGGTTTTGTCTTGATTTTGTAAAATCCCATGAAGAACCTATTTCTGTTTAAATCATAGACTTGTAAAATCCTGAGAATGGAAACATCCCGTAATAGTAAAGTGCATTTCCTGATCTATCTTACGGTTTATTCTTGGTTTTGTAAAATCCGCTAAAGAATCTATTTCTGTTTAAACCATGGAATTGTAAAATCCCGTATTGATGGAACCATCCCGGAGAAAAGGAAAGTGTATTTCGGGATCTCATTTGATGTCGGTGCTACGGTTTAGGCTTCAAGAAGCGGATAAAAGGTGTACTTCATGAATTAGATGTGTGTTTGGATATTCGCTATGGCGCTTTGGTTATTACATGGTTTTACGGGTTACGTGCTTTTAACCATGGTCGGATGAAACCATTATCATAGTTCACTTAAAAAGTCAAAGGAGGCTAGATTTGAGCTTTTAATCAAGATGTGACAACGGCGTTAATTCAAGATTATTCATTCGAGGTTGAAGTGAAATATCACCAAGAGTGTACTTAGTATCTAAAGGTATCGGGATGGTTGGATGAAGATTCTTCAAGATCCTTGTTCGAACGTTTTATCAAAAACGAAGACTTGGAAATCTAGTTATTGTTGGGTGTCTTTACCTTTTCTTTACCACTGGGGAATTGGGCTCATACCACTACAAAATAACTATCACTTTAAGGAGTTACGCTGTAGTGCTCAAGGTCACATTCAATTGTGGATTTTCAAGAGGTAATGTACGTCTTATACTTGATGGTTGGTTGGTTGAAGAGTATAGAGTACATAGAGAGTACTTAGAGATGCTAATGGAAATCGGCACCGCTCTTTGTTACATATGTGCAAGTTTAAGTCACGAGTTCGGGTTAGTTTACTTCAGGGTCAAATTCATCATACTGGGTTTTTCTCCATCAGCTGTCACGACAAAGAGCCTACTGAATGATAATGAGGATGATTATATGTTTTGCCAAGAGATTGAAAAGAGAGAGCTTATGACGTGTGAACACAACAGTTCATGCCTCATACTCTAAAGAAAAGAAAAGTGTACGTCTCAGTGCGCTTTATCTTCGAAAGAAGAGAAATCTTCTTATGACGTATGAACACAATAGTTCATGCCTCGCTCTCCAAAGAAAAGAAATGTGTACGCTTTCAAAGCGATTATCTTCCTCAAGAAGAGAAATCTTCTTATTATGACCATTCTCATCAACATGCTTCATACTTTTTCCATGCGCTTCACCATCAAGTGAACCGGCTACCACCGATTGTTTTCTCATTCCACTTGCTCGATTATAATGAAGATTGTGACATCATGTGCCGATTTTATGGAGAGAAGTGTGAATAGAACATTCGGATGATTTTCACTTATTTAGTCAAGAATGGCATCTCCGTATGCAATTCTCGAGGGGAGAAGAAGTGAAATTTTGCATTGTTGATTGATATTTGAGAATATAAATGGTCATACGGCTCTAAACTCATGTAAGAACCGAGCCTCTTCTTATCGGGTTATCTTCACATGGAGTTTTTCTCTAAGAGCCGTTGGTTGACATCTTCACCGGATTGACGAGTTTATCGACAAAGTGCTTCCGTTAATGCTTCACGATACATCAACATGATGATTCCGAACAATCTCTATGTTCTTGTTTGATGTGATTGGTAGTTTGGTGTTACCATCTTGTGTGTTCGCTATGGCTCGATTGTCGATTTCCTTGATGAACATCTTTCGTTCTTGTTTGATCGGGAGGATTTTAGTTAAGGGATTTGCAAGATGTGTTAATTGGGATGCTTTTGGTGGATGCTTTTGGTGTGAGTTGAAGATGTTAATTATCTATTCCCCAACCGGACAATCTTGAAGAAGGTCGAGTCTACACCGCTTCTACATTTCTTGCTATATGTTAGAAGACCAAAGACGAGTTGCATTTAATGATCTAAAGACTTCTTCTTAATCTGGCATTTATCAAAAAGATTGTCGGTCTAGGGAGAGCACTAATCGGGGAATGTGATATGTCAAATTTAATCCCCAATTAGACTTGCTCACATTATTCAAGATGTTGATTCTCACAAAGACTTCAAGCGATCTTCTCAACAAATTTCAAGTATTTGGGCATTCAAAGAGTTGATGATTCCAAGTATCAAAACCGTAAAGAGGAAGGAGACAAGCATTTAAACGCGAGTAAACTTGATGTACTTAATACTTCTAAGAAATTGAAGATATCCCGGAAGACAAATGTTATTACCGCAGAGAAACTCAAGGTTTGACTCATGGCGAGTAAAATTGATGAACTTAATTCTTCTAAGTGATCAAGATATCCCGAAAACAAATGTCATGACCGCAGAGAAACTCAAGGTTTTACTCATCAAGGCGCTTAGTATTCTTATTCCAACTATGGGGAAGCGATGGAAGAGTTAGTTTCAAGATAAAAAGGTACACAAGTGCGTGATGATCTCGATGTTATCACAATCATCGAGGAGAGAGAATTGTGTACATCGAGGCGCCATTGTTTCACTTGAGGGCTTAATCTGATTCGTAGATATAATCACTTATTCCGGAGTTGACATCCGCAGATTGTCATCCGCAGAGATAATCGTGACTTGGCTTGCTTCTTCAATGTTATCGCTATTCCTTCCTTGGGTATTGGTATACTTTGATACTCGAGCTTCATACACGATCATCAGGGAAGAAAAATGTGAACATGGGGAGGTGTTTTCATTCACCTCATGATGTGTATTCGGGAGAGCTCTTGGGCATTTGTGTACTTCGGGTTCTTGAGCTTTATACACAATCATCAGGAAAGATAAATGTGCATTGGGTGGTTGTATCATTTATTCTTTGGAAATCTATTTGTGTATTCGGGCTCTTGAGCTCTATTCTAAGAGACGGGCTGCATCAATTCAACTACTCGGGGGAAGTGGTATCTTGACACCATTTTGGAATGGATTGCTTCAGACTTCAGTGGTTATGAAATTTGGGAAGATTATTTATGGGTGGGATGATACGGTGTTGTTCTTCTATTGATGATATAACCCCGAACGATGAATCACGATGATTATTATTAAAAGGAGCAGCAAGTTCGATGATAATGGTGTGCTTCTTTGTGCACCTGGCTAAGGGAAGCTTGTAAGAAAGCTTTGAATCTGCTCGCCTAAAGGATTTTCGGTTTGGGGAAGTCGCAAAGTCTCACTTTCAAGTGGCTCAATTTCTATTTTCGATTCAAGAGTCTTGGAAGCTTTGGTGGTGAATGTTTAAGAGATGATGACTTCTATCTTCTACAACGGGTCGCTTGATATCCTTATCTCTTGCATCAGATCATCATCTTCTTTACTATATCATCTTCTTTATCCTTGTATATACTTATTAAAAACCAAATAGAAAAATATAAAATCAACAAAACCCATAAAAATCGAAAATTTGAAAATACCAAAATATGTTTTTCAAGACATGTCTTCCGTATCGATAACATCCGTGGTCTTAGAAATGTCATTCAATAATGGCACGGGACCATAGATGAAGTTCGAGCAGAGGTGTAAATATTTCTTTCTAAACATGTCTCAAAATATGGCTTGCGCTATTTCAGATCGTGACCCGCGCTAAACTATGGCTTGCTATTATTTCAGATAGCAACCCGCTCTTTTAAAGGAAGGAAAGTGTTGCGCTAAACCTATTTTCAAAATATTTCGCACTTATCCTAAAACAAAATGAGGAAAGTATGTCAAGGATCTGTTGTTCCTACACAAATGTTTTTCCGCCTATAATTCTTCGTAAAAATATTTGTTGTGTTCAAAATGGTGGTAAATGAGTTGCTTGAAAATCAATCGAATCGTAGTTTTCAGACATTTATAAAACTCAATCAATGACTTCGCTTTTAAAATTTTTCAAAAATGAGTCATTGATCGAGGGGAGAATGTTTTCAAATCTATATCATCTAACGAGCTTTCTTAATTATCCCACGTGCTTAATTAAAATGATATTTGCCTCGTCAAGGACTAGGAATTTAGGATATGATTGTTAGGTTTAGATGATTAGAGTTTGATTAACACATAAACCCCATGCCTTATATGATCCGATTGTTATGTTGAATTGACTTTATTAGTCGATTGTTGTTTGGGTGATGTCGACCACCATATATTTGTATGTGTGTTCACTAACATATGCGTATATTGGTATATAAGAATGTTCCCGATCCGGATCCCACAATTGAAGATGATTGATGCCGAAGGAAAGGGTAACTATTTCTTGGGTTGACAAATGAAGAAACGGAGCTTAATTGACTTCTATAGAGTTGGCATAAATGCAACGTAAGAGATCTCACCGCATCGCAGATGGTTTTCTTCTAATTGATTGAAGAAACGGAGCTTAATTTGACCTCGCTGGCATTCAAAATGCAACGTAGAAGAAGTCTCATCGCATCGCAGACGGTTTTTCTTCCAACCTCAAAGAAGAACAACAAAAGCTTCTCAACCACTAATATATTTTAGCAGATACCATTTTTAAAACAATTTTGAATAATTTGATTAAATTGTTTTGAAAATGGAAAATATTGTTTTGAAAATATATTGACTATTTTTTGAAAATCACCGGACTTCATGTTATCAAAACCTAAGTCACTCAATTATTGACTTCATCATGGATCGAGGGGAGAGTGATTTAAAATAAAATATTTTCAAATGATGTATCTTCATAAAAGTTCCGGTTTCTACGTTAAAATGTGGTGATCTAAAGATTTAATGTTATGTTATGGTATGATTTTTCTTTAGAATCAAGGTCTTTCAAAATGAAATTCTTCTCGTTTTGTTTGATTGTGAAATTGTTTTGTTTTACTTAAAAGATCTCTTAAAACTATCATACCCGACACTAACAATCTTTAATGTCTTAAAATGGTCCATATCTGTCATCTTTCAAAATTGAATCTTGCCACGCCTTTCCCCAAAATTTTCTAAATTATTTAATCATTGGGATCACAAATCTCAAATGGTTTGAAATTTCGATCGGGTGAGAGATCGTGATTTAAATATCAAATCAGTTAAATGGAATTGGTTTTAGTCCTTAAAGGCTCTCCTGCCTCCATGTGCCAAACAATTTCAAATACACAATGCACATGTTGAGGAGGAGGATTTATCCAAAACCGATGAGTATTTAAACAAGGCCACATTTTCTCCCATGTTTTCTAAACCTAATTAATTACTTGGGATCCAAAATCTCAAAGGATTTGATATTTTGATCGGGGAGAATTTGTGATTTAATAATGAAATTTGATAAAATTGATCGCTTTGATTCAGCCAGCAGTCGCTTCTCATATGTGCTAAACGCTTCGAATCTCAAGCATATATTGAGGGGAGCATTTTATAAGAAAAGAAACTATCGAGGTGCAAATGCTTTTATGTTTTAACATAAAGTACCTTGATTGAGTTTTAAATGGTTTCTTAATGGCTTGTGTGATCGTGGATGTGCTTCAAAAGAACTCTTGCCTCTATGTGATAAAATGATTTCAAATATCCTATGCACATATTGAGGGGGAGAATTTTACCAAAGAAATTCAAATGGCTTTTTCTAAGGAAATTGTGATCAAGAAATTATTTCAAAGAAATTATTTCAAAGAACTCTTGCCTCCATGTGCCAAACAATTTTAAAATCATATGCACATGTTGAGGGGAGCATTTTCTAAATGATCAAAACTATTAGGTACAAAATGCTTTGATCTCGTATCACAAGTACCTTGATTGTTTTTCCAAATGATTTTTCAATTGGTTTCAAGGAAGAATGAACTGCACTAAAAGACCGACCATTTTACTTTATGCATGGTGTTATAAGGATGGTTAGGTTAGGTATTCGCTCCTACGATCCCGCCAGAGCCGGAGGATATACCTGTGACAATCCACTAGATAGTGTAGAGTCCTTAGGAATGATGAAAAAGGAGAAAATGAGAATATGGGAAGAGTGCGGATCGAGACAGTAGCTAGTAATGGAATAAACCCAACAAGGTTCTAGTTATGAAGTCTCGTAAGTAATCAAGGGTTGAAGAATGAAAAGAACCGAATGTGAAAAGGGTGAAAAAAATAGCCCTCCTTCAATTCAACCTTAGGGGGTTCAATAAACCGGTTCAATAACATATGACAAGACGGTTGTTACTAAGGTAACACCGGTATTCAAGACAAGACGTTTCATTCTCATGGACCCAAATCTATCGACTTTCTTAGAGATGGTTGATATTGAAGTAGAGACCTCTCCTAGTCTCCCACACAGAACCAAATGTGCACTATTGAGTCTAGAGCCAAGAGATCATCCACAATGTCTCGTTAGGACACTATATTAATGAAGACTTGTCGTTTCACACAATGTGGAAAGTAAGAATATATTAAGAGTCCCACGATTATCCTTGTGGTATTGCCGTAACATCCGAGTGATATGTAAATATTCACGATGAAGATGGAAATACTTCTAGAGCCAACATCAAACAAGCCTTAGTGGGTGACATGTGAGATCTTCTCGTAAGATCAAGCTTGTGACAACCGGATAGAAACGATGGGAGATTCAATCTTGAATCAACCTTGGTCCCGGAATAGAATTGACTAATACTTGTGGAAAACCGCTCAATGTGCAAACCTTCTTTCAATAGCACGTCGAATGTGTATTCATTTCAAATTCAAAAGTATGTCCGATTGAAAAATACTTTAGAAAAATAGTTCGATGTGCAAATCTCTTCTTTCGCTAGCACGCTGAATGTGTACTCATTCTCTAACACAAAAGTATTTTGATTGAAAATTGATCTTTTCATAAAACCTTCGTCGATTGCAAAAATTCTTTCTTCAAGCAATACGCGATTGTTTTTCAAATCATTTTCATCAATCGCGAATCTCAATTACCGGTTCACTCACCCGTGTTGTCTTCTTTGAGACGCCCGGTTTGAGAACAACTAGAACAACGCGAAACCCCGTCAAGGAGATTCTTAGAATCCCACCGATCACAGTAAGATTTGTAATCGATCAACGGGAACCGTGGGTCGGTACTCAATTCAACGAAGTGATCAAAGACACTTTCGTGTGATTTATTACTAACTGCTGTTTGCAGTACATTTGGACGGTTGTACCGATCGTAATCGAGGAGTCAATCCAAAGCCGCATGCTCACAACATCCACACTTAATTGAAGAAATCATAACCGTGCATATCTACATAACCCGGCTCGATATTTTTATACTATATTTCGCTTACGCGCTACAAATATCATGAGCCAAGAAAGCTTCCGCTACCGATGGAAAGATGTCATGATTCAAAAGTGTGAGCATGTCGGTCCGAAAGTCACAACTTCACATGATGGCAACACAATAAAGGGTGATCCAGATTTATCGTGGTCGATGATCTCAATGAAAGCTCAAAGATCATCAAAGATGTGGATCGCTTAAAGGCCTACACCGAAAGTACAAAACTATGCGACTTTGAAGATTCGCTACTAAAGCACAAAGATTGCGGAAATGAAGAATTCAAGTCTACGAGCTCAAGAACGAAGTCAAAGATAGAATGCTAGGAAGCAAAATGTATTTCATGGGGTGACCTCCTTAGGGAGATTGTTAGAATTGGAAATTCCATGTTAAAGAGTCGGTCACCCCAATAATGGTCTAGCATATGTTAGCTCGTAGATTTGTCGTTGTTTACGTTATTTTTCAGTTTATTAGTTAGTTATTAGTTTAGTTTAGTTTAGAGTAACACCGTGGAGGAAGGTCGGGTCTTTACCCACTGTATCCCTGATCCACAGGCCGATAGGAGGTAGTGTATTTGTAAGTATAAATACCCCTTCCATCCATGGAAGGGGTGGTGCTTCATTCAATCTTATATTTCCTTTGTGTAAACTCTCTACCAAGAAAACACCCAACTCTCTAACTTTCTCTCTCTAATGGCTAACATGTATTTTGATCATCCAAGACCACCCGAATCATCAACACAATAAATATTACGATCCTACACGTCTACTTCCAGAGGCTGGTTACAGAGCAATCTGTACAAAATAATGCACACCCATACTCCGCAATCGCCATATAAGTTTGATTGTTGTGGGACTTTTGGACACTGGTATGTAATTATATAATCCCCCGGTGACATGCCCTTACTATGCAGTACCCCAGCCTTTGTTAGGTACAATTTAAGTTGTGTTTGTAACTTTCTCTTCAAACCTCGCCACCACCGCACCTCTTCCTACCGACCCGAGAGAGTCATAAAGTTAAACAACGCCATGGATATGGAGCACACCGAGTACCCATGATTTCAGCCATTCACGAAACTACACCGATATATAAAACAAATGCATAATATTATAAGTTGTTTATAATCGTAGTATCATGGTAAGAGTCCGCCAAACCGACTGCTTCAACATCTCAACAAGCCACGTGGTATGTTGTGCCATCCGAATAAGTGGTAGGCATTTTGCCATCTAGGATTTGAGTGTAGAAATTACACCCGCCAAAGCCCAATCTGCATCGGTCGGTCTAAATAAACCACATCAAATCAACCCATACATCCAAGTGCATGGAGATATAAAAGTACGTCCAAACGCCTTTTAGACTAAAAATAGTAGATATAAACTTCAACAACTACTTGAAAAGCTTAAGATAAGATTTAAAAGCTTAAAGGTTAGAAGTACTTGTATGCTAGAGAAAATCAATTCAAACAATACCTTAAAATAACATAGAAAAGAAGTCCTAACAAGCTATAGTTGCTCCATTTGCAAATCAATGTCTCACATTCAGAACACCATTCCTCCTAAATATATCAATAGTATGAAACAAGATATAATAATTTAGATACAATAATCAATACCGAGTCTAATTCACATATTTTTTAGCAGAACATAATTGCATCAAATTAAGAAATTTACAAAACCTGAATTTCGGTTTAGGGGTGATAACCCTAATTTTGACTTTCATCAATGGAACAACCACAAATGCAAATTTAACTAAAATTACAGATTAAATCGAAGATAAAACACATTAAGTAGATAATAATAAAAGATTGTGTTTGGATACGAGCAATTTTGAGAGGATTCATTTTTTGACACTTAAGTAGATAATAATAAAAGATTTCTTCAGGTGATTTCAATTACCTGTAACAAGAACATGCCACTGCACAAGAAGGTTCAATTGTGTGGTGGTGCCGCCGGATGGTGGTGGCGCAGTGGTGGCACCGCCAGATGGAGGTGGCGCGGGTTGTTGGGTGGTTGTGGTGGTGTTACTTATGATGGTTTATGTGGATGAGAAGAGGCGTGAGTCATGTTTTGTGTGGGCTTAATTTTTTAATTTAAATGTAAATGACCAAAGTATCCTCGTATAAATACAAGTTGCCAAAAATATAAAGTTGCCCAAAAACAATACAAATTGCCCAAAAACAATAAATTACAATACATGACATATACTTTCAAAATACGAACTTGTGTCATAAGTTGTCGGGCCACGTGGCAAAGACTCGTCGGGTCCAAGAAAATCGGTGGGCAACCGGTCTAGTTTCAAATTAAAAAAGGCGTGGTCCGAAAAGTGATAAGCCTCAGGGCGCCTAGTCTATTTGTCTCATTTTTCCTTTATATTAAATAAGTTTAGGACTTTTGCACATTTGGTCCTTGAGCTTTTGCAACCATTCACTTGGAGCTTTTTCTTCTTTTTCTTCTTTATTTACACAAGTAAATGTGTAAATATTATAACAATTAAGCCCCTCGACGTTCTTGCAATTATTATCTTCAGTCCTTGAAATGAATAAAATAAATATTAATTTGTCATTTAATTAATTACGGCGTAATTAAATTATAATTACGCCGTAGCCTTCAAACTTTGCTCCTGTTATTAATTACGGCGTAACTAATTCGATTACGCCGTAATCCTTCGTATGCTCATGATTATCCACCCGACATTATCTCTACGGCGTAATTAATTCCATGTTACGCCGTAACCTTCACAAAAATAACTACGACGTAACCATAAGAATTGGTTACGCCGTATCCTTCAAAGCATCATATTTACGCAGTAACACAATTAATAAGTTAAGGCGTAATCTTCTCACTGAATTTATAGGCCCTCGTAAATCTATCTTCGGAATATATATTTGGCCTTTTCTCAAATCTTTTCCACTTCAACGCCTCATTTATCCTGAAATGCAATTATGAACGAATATGAACGAATTAAGTATCATATTAATACAAATGAGGCCATAAACACGGGAATTTGATATATAAAAGATCAGGCTAATTTGATGTTATCAAATATCCCCCCACTTGAATCCTACTTGTCCTCAAGTAGACCCTTTAAATAATTCTTAAAAAGATATCCCTCAGGATTAATTGGAAAATATGAGTTTAAAAATCACCTAAGCTAGAAAATTCCAAACCGAGCACCTCACGAAAAGGGAATTGAAATCACACTATCTCTCATAATTCACGTGTTTATTTTTGGGTGATCACTCAACTGCTTAGTCAAGGCGAGTATTCTATCATAGGCTTGGCAAAGATACTAATCTCCACCACTAGAGTCTATAGATGCAGCTATTCTAAAAGGCAATGGGTTGACACAACATAAAGGCTTATGGGGTTATTTTGTCATTACTAACGAGCTACGCGGCGGGACAAAATAAATGATACATGACGAAATCCATGGCCAAGACACCAATGATTGCTCGCTTCCTCATCTAAACTCGATTCATTACTAAGGGTAGGATAAGACATGGGAAAACATTTAATGGGTGTAAACAAAAAGACACGAAACAAATAGATTCCTAAGTCCACAGTCGCCCCACCACTAGTCGCATTCAATCCTATAGCGAATATCGAGGGTCAAGAGTCAAGGGGGCTTCAATACACGAGTCAATGCATATAAAATGTAGTGTAGTGCCTCACAATCTCCATAAACGTACGCAAATAAGATACATTAACTCGACCTTCAACGTCAATGAAAAAAAAGTATGTGCTATAAAAAAAATTTAAAATTTGGATAATTTGAGCACATAATTCGACCAAAATCAACCATTTCTATCTCCCATCCCCCCACTTGAAATGTAAATGTCCCCATTCTACGAATATTGATTAAAATTTGAAAGGCGAGATAGAAATGTTCGGGTTTCTAATTTTATCCGTAAGATAAAACGGATTTGTAAGAATTTTGCGCCTAGTTGAACAAGGCGAGAATACTCAACACAATACGACACATAAGCTGATTTATAGTAACAGCTATAAACTAACAAGTTCTTGCTTGCATTCTCATCTTTTTTTTCTTTTTCTTTTTTTTGATGCAAGACAAGGTATACATGAATAAAAATAAAAACAATACGAACATATAAAGCATCCCCCACTTGAGATCAACTATCATCTAAACCCGATTTACATCCACAACCCTTTATTCAAAACCCGCGACTTTCACTAGTGGAACCAAAATTAACCAACAGCGCCCAGACCATGGACATAAGGAAACTACATGGTAGGCTAGGCGATAGGTGTAACGAAACAATTATATTGGGTGAACAAAATGAAAGGAATGGCTCAGACGAGTGTACTAGGGGTGTCTTGCACTAATGATGAGTGCAACAAAAAGGGTTTAACAAGGGGATTGACTAATCGATGTGAAAAGTCAATAAAAACAATACATATATGGGCTATTTGGGTTTAATCCTAAAATTGCCTTATATCCTAGCCGCACCGATCACACCAAGTTACCTCAGTGTAATGCTCATGATAATGGTCTCGAAAAGATATGCAAGGACAAGTTCTAAAGTCTACTACAGCCACCGGCACACTTATTTTTATGGTATTATGTATAAGGGGAAACGGAAAGGCTTATCCTCACACAATGTAAATATAGGGTAGGTGTGCTCAGTCTAGATTAATCCAGTTAAGTAATGAAAAACATGTCAAAATTAATGAAACACTTTTCATCAAAAACTAGAAAAATAAGGGCAAGTAAAATCAAGTGAGTGTCTATGTCTAATCCCTTCCCCCCACTTGGGTCATACTAAGCATATAAATGAAAAATAATAAGGGTTTGAGATGGAACGAAAAACTCCCCTGCATTTGCTCGGTATGATCAATAATGCATGTCCAAAAACATGCTCCAATTGTGCCTTCACGAGCAACATCCATCAACACTTCTTGCAAACACCCATGCACTCAACTAGGTCGGATAAAAAGTGTTCTCTTGCAGCCAATCATAACTCCATAATTCTTCAACATGTATTGCTGCAAGAAAAACTAATACCAAAAAGCATAATTCTGGATAAAAAGCAAAAATAGCACGAAATGTAAAAACAAAAACAAAACCTAACTCACTTTCGTAGGAATCATAGTTATATTTAGCGCATGCAACAAGCCTTTTAAACCACTTGGTGTCCCGAGTGGATGAGTGAAGTCTCGTGAGGGTTTACAGGGAACACACCCACAAAGTTCATTTATACACTAATACAAGGTTATGAAAATGTTTTGAAAATTGTTTTTAGAAAAATTTTCATTACAGAGGATAGTTAAGGCGTAACTAGAATGGCCCAGTTACGGCGTAGGTTCAGTTGACTTAATAAAATGTGTACCAGTAGGGGTTACGGCGAATCGGATCGGCCCGCCACGGCGTAATAAGAAAGCCCTGGAAAGAAGATACCTGGAACAGGGACATTACGGCGTAACTAGATCGGCCTAGTTACGTTGTAATAATGATGAAGTGGGTAGATGGCCTTACTGATCGCCAGTTACGGCGTAAATGGATCGTCCCATTACGCCGTAATTACTCTCTGATGTTGTTGTGCCCAAAGTGGCAACTTCTTCCTACGTGTTCAAGAGGAGTTATCGAAACTCCTATCATCTATCTTTGGTCTTTATACCTGCAAACGAGATAAACAAAACATGCCAAACCAACTACAAATCCTAAAAACCCCAAAAATGTCCAAAAATGTCCAAAAAGGTCTATGAAATAAAAACAAAAAATAAATCTAGGATAGGGACGGGTAGTCTCCCGACGAGCACTTTTCTTTATCCTCCCGAGTCTTTTAGTTAGACTCCTGCAACAGCCATCAATCGAACGTCTCCAATCATGTCCATTGCTCAACTAATCTCGGCTTATGATCTTGTCGAGATTTCCTCCACTTGTTCTTCTTTCTCAACCTGCACACTATCACAACCTCATGCATTAAATGTGTAAAAATAATAAACATGAGCAACAAGCGAGATATAACACATAATTCATGATTATAAAATGTCTCGGACTTGGTTACGGAGTAAGTCCAATTACTAACTATGTCGTAACTTCAGTCTGAAAGCAACCTGATATATAATAAGAATAGATTACGCCGTAACCATGGCCAAGGTTACGCCGTAATCTCAAGACAGAAGACAAAATTGTAGAATAATATTAATCAAACAGCCAAAAATACGAAGACCGTTCCCCGGCAGCGGCGCCAAAAACTTAATGCGTGTTTTATCGACTGTGTTTTACATTTATAGTAACTCGCCTACCTATGGCCTACCTAATGCACTAACGGGCAAAGTGTGCACCGGTCGCATGTAGTGAGGAATGGTAAGACCGAGGTCGCCCCAAGAACGGTTGATTCCTAACTGTCTAATTAATTAAATTAGTCAAACAAATAAGTTTTAGTGTAAAGATTGATAATATTTAAGGTGTCACGTGATCAATTGGGCTGGTTCTCTGGTAAACAAGCTAATGGGAAAGATAGTGATGCAATTCTTAAACCGAGTTCATCCACAAGTGGCAAAAGTCGATAGACTCCTTTGGTAAATTCGTGTACCCTATGGTTCTTAGAATCCTCACCAAGATGAACAGGTCACCCGGGATCATTCGGCAATCTAATAGCAGTCATTAAGAGTCGGCGTTTACTATCGCATTACATGGGTTCTAAAAGTCACTAGATTCTGCTTTCAAGTGGTTCAAAGTCGCTAGGACAACATTTGGTCGGGCCGTCCTAACCTATCGCCAAAGGGTTCCACCGAGAAGTCAGTGACCCGTCAGAAGTCCAGCTTGTTCTTAGTACCCAAAGTCAAGTCATTAAGTACCGCAACATGCAAGATTTATAATAATGAGTGTCCCAAGCGCTAGCATCTTAAACACTCATCCCTAACTTCTTAAGTTCATCCAAACGGCAGTGATCATTGGTCAAATCGCATGCGAAGAAGGGTCTTCGCTGGTCATATCTTACCCTTCCCACTCGCCTACCTACTTAAGGTCAGTTGGTCATATCTCCTAAGCAACTAGACACTATCGCCATTCAAAACTACCAAAACTAGGGTGGCTACGAAAAAACAGCGCATGCATACACTAGAAACAATTAATAACGCAAAAGCATTAATAATAAAATAATCAAAACTAGGCTAGGACCTAGTTTCCACGTCACCAAAATACTCTAGTGGAATGACAAAGAAAACCACATATAAAACAATAAATAAACAAAGAAATAACATCAAATAATTAATTGGCCAATAATAAATTAAAAGACAATTTAGTTAAGAACACAATAAGAATTAATTCGCCAACAACTAATTGAGAATCAAAATTATAATTGAATAATGAAACCAAAATGTTGGTGTGTTACTCCCAGAACAGGGTAAGATAATCAATGTCAGCAGAAACAAATAACGAATCAGCAGAAACAAATACCACTAGGTGGTTACCGGATATCACTTGGAATCGTGTGATCACTTTTCAAAGTAAACTATTCAACCCTAATGCCTGGGTTACACGAATATCTACTTGGGATAAGACCAAATGTAGTTATGGAATTAGGCACAATTCAATAACCCTTGCGCTTATAAGTGTTAATCATTTTCTGTGTGTCCATCATGCATAAACAGATCTCCTATTTATAGGAGGTTACTCTGAGCTAGTCAAATGGAATTATGAGTATTAATCGGCCCATTAATAGCCTCATAATTATCCCCATTATAGCCGTTAGTGGTTACATGACCAATTAAACGTGGTCATTATGCGCTTGTAATCGCCACTTGAATAGGTCAAAGCCCATTACAAGCAAGATTTCATCAAGATTTTCATAGCACCAAGAAGGGAAACACCGCCAGATGAAACACCGCTTGATGGAAACACCGCTCAAAGGAAACACCACCGCTTGATGGAAACACCGCTTACTATTAATACAAACCACTATTAGAGTCGTGGTGTTCATGGACCTTTTGGGTGTACACTCTGCACCTCCCAACCCATTACAAGGTGTAACTAATCCCACAAGTGCACTAAATTTTCCAACATCCCCGCCCAAATTTAGTTCACTTCCTTTGCATGAAAACAAACATTAATCAAAACATGTGCATAAACGAAATGTCCCGAGGATTGAATTTTCATCTTAGTAAATTACACGCTCAAATATTCAAGAATGGTGTTCTAAGAATTGAACCCTTCAACCTATTTGAATACCAAGATAAAATACACACAAGTTTTCAAACACTTATCGCCTCCCGACACTATACAAGCCATGTGTCCATATCCAAATTCATAAATGTTGTAAAAGCTAAAAGTCCAAAAGCTCCTCAAGCAAAGAAACTTCAACATTCACATAGGTGGTTCCTCTTTATTCATGCTCCCGCCAAGCACTTTTTCAAAGAAAATTAACCATTAAGTAAATACTTCATCCTCCTTTCAAGCAGTTCGAGCACAACCTTAGGATGTAAATAAAACATGTTCTCCACCCATCGTATGTTCATTTTCCACATTGAACTCAGCTCCCAAGTTCCTTAGAGGAGTCAGTGTCCTAGCATTCAAATGACTAGTTGGACTTAAACCCATCCCTTTAGCGTACTTTATAACTAAGTCTCTAGCTAATCCCTTCGTCAAGTGATCGCCTAAGTTCGTTGAGATCTAACAAACTCTATAGATACCACCTCATTCATGATAAGCTCACGAATCATGCTATGCCCGACACCTAAGTGTCTAGACTTACCATTGTACATTTGGCTATAAGCCTTAGCCAATGTAGTTGCACTATCACAACGGATAGAAATAGGTGCTATAGGTTTAGGCCACAATGGAATCTCAAGAAGCAAGTTTTTCAACCATTCAACTTCTTTACCAAAGAAATTGCTAAGGCCACAAATTCGATTCCATCGTTGAACCGGTGATGCAAGTTTTCTTCTTGGATGCCCAAAAATTGCACCTCCACCAAGTAGGAATACCCGACCACCGGTAGAGCGAATTGTCTTCGAGTTATCGATCCAACTTGCATCGGTGTAACCTTCCAACACCGATGGATAACCAAGATATGAGAGACTATAATCCATAGTTCTCTTCAAATACTTCATGCACTTTCAGCTCGCTTGCAGTTGATGAGCACTAGGATTACTAGTATACCTGCTCAATTTTCCCACTACAAAACCAATATCAGGTCTTGTACAAGTCATGGCATACATCAAGCAGCCAATTACCCTAGAATACTCAAGTTGAGATATAGCTTTGCCATTATTAGGCATTAACTTCTCACAAGTATCCATAGGTGTACTCACAGGAGTACAATCAAAATAATTGAATTTCCTCAACACCTTCTCAATATAATGAGACTGAGAGATAAAAATTATATTACTTTCATGTTTAATCCTTATACCAAGGATAACATCAGCCTCCCCCGTATCCTTCATGGAGAACCTTGAAGACAAAAATTCCTTTGTCAAGTCAACCTGATTTTGGTCGGTGCCAAAGATCAACATGTCATCAACATATAGACAAATGATGACTCCTTTACCGATTCATCAAATTTGCTATATACACATTTGTCGACTTGGTTAAGGACATAACCACTAGACAAAACCACTTCATCAAATTTTGATGACATTGCTTAGGTGCCCGCTTAAGTCCATAAAGAGACTTAATGAGTTTACACACCTTGTTTTCATTGCCGAGCAAGATGAAGCCCCGAGGTTGGTTCATATAAACCTCCTCGTCTAGTTCACCATTCAAGAAAGTTGTCTTCACATCCATCCGATGAATAATCGATTGTGAATAGATGCCAAAGCAATCGCTAGCCTTATGGTAATCGATACGAGCCACGGGGCATAAGTATCAAAATAGTCTATCCCCGACTTTTGTTTAAAGCCCCGAATGACTAGTCTAGCCTTGAACTTTTCAATAGTTCCATCTACCTTCATTTTCTTTTGAGAATCCATTTGCAACCCAAAGGTTTGCAACTGTGTGGTAGATCAACCAACACCCAAGTGTTGTTGCCCATGATGGAATCCATCTCATCATTGATTGCTTCTTTCCGTAAAGCAATATCCGGGACTTCATTGCTTCTTCAAATTTCTTGGGATCATCCTCAACAATGAAGCAATAGGAGTATTGGTCGAGACCTCATCCCTTGTTCCTTCAACTAAGTATAGTTGAAACTCAGTCCAAATGACTTTGGAGTCCCGACCTTTTGCTCTTTCTAAGCATAGGTTCAGTTGTTGAACCACAACCTCATCGTGACCACCGATGGTTCTTCATCGTGGACCTCGATACACCAAAGTTATGAGTTCCATTAGGAATCCTCAAACTTGGTCTAGGGGCTCGATGAGAATCTATTCTCATCAAAGTTTGCATCCCTTGATTCAATTATTGAGTTAATCGAAACATATTCATTAGGTTCAATAACATAGAACCTAAAAGCCTTGGAATGCTCAAGATATCCAACAAAGATGCAATAATGCCTCTTTCACCCAAAGTTTTCAACTTTGGATCGTGGAGTCTTACAACATTTCTACAACCCCAAACCTTGAGATAGTTCAGTTTGGTTTTTTTAGTCCAGAGTTCATAAGGGTAACCTTGTTCCTTTGTTGGGAACCCTATTTAATAAATAGCAAGTTGTTAACATAGCTTCACCCTTAACTCTTGACTCGATCCCGAATAGGACAACATGGAATTAACCATCTCTTCAAGACCTGCTTTTCCTTTCGTAAATGCCATTTTGCCGAGGAGTATAAGGGAAGTCGTTTCATGGATAATTCCAACAGACTGAAAATACAGAGTATCCAAGTACTCACCTCCCCTATCAGTCCTTAATCTTTTGATCAAAGACCCAAGTTGTAATTCAACTTCAGTTTTAAACACTTTGAATTTAATGCTTCATCCTTAGTATGTAAAAGATAGACATAACAAAACCTAGAAGCATCATCAATAAATGTCACAAAGTACTTCTTATTCCCCAAAGAAGAAGTGGCATGCAAATCACACAAGTCACTGTGTATGAGCTCCAAGAGCTTAGTCTCACGATTAACACCCTAAAAAGGTTTCTTAGTTATCTTGGTCAACATGCAAGTTTTACACTTCTCAGTGTCCATGTCAAATGCTAGGATTAACCCATCCTTAGACATATCTTGCATTCTCTTATAGTGGACATGGCCAAGTCTAGCATGCCAAAGGGTAGAGTCGATCCGTCACAGGTGGTCAAAGGTCAATCAACACTATCGATGGAAATATTAAGCTCGAACATTTGATTACATAAATAACCAAAACCAATAAAAACACCATTCTTAGAAAGAACAAATTTATCAGATTCAATAACTTGTTTATATCCATGATTATTCAAAACACTACTTGAAACCAAGTTTTTCCTTAAATCAGGAACATGAATAACATTAAACAAAGTTACAATCTTTCCAGAACTAAACCTAAGATCTACACAACCACGACCATGCACCAATGTTGTTGACTCATTTCCCATGTGAAGAATAGAACCATCATTCAGTGACTCATAAGTCTTGAACCATCTTCTATCTTTGCACACATGAACTGTGGCACCAGAGTCAACCCACCACGCAACATCATCATCCTGCACATAATTAGATTCAGATACATATGTAACATAATAAATCAAAAGACTTATTAAACATATTCGACCTTTCAGGTGAGTTGGTCAACCACCACTCCCGAACCATTAGTGCCTCGATCCATTGGCTTTACCACCAACTTTAACACCCTTGCAATCCTTTTAATGTGACTAGTTTTCCACATTTCCAACAAGTAGGTGTTGCCTTCTTGTTAGAATCGCCTGTGTTGTCATGATATTTTCGTTTGCCTTTGTTGTCATTGTACCGTGGAGTTGTTATGCTCCACCATATTGACAATCGATGCACCAAAGAAGATTGCTACTCTTTGGCTTGTCATTATCCTCGCACCTTGAGAGATTCCTCAATGCGTAGATGATCGCTTCAACTCAACCGAGTTAACACCTCTCATTAGCCTTAATAGTTTTTATTAGAAGTGATGGTCATTCACATTTAGGAACTTTGTAACGATGTTAGATATCGTGATAGAATAGTCAACGGCTCGTGGACCGGGCTAAGCTAATTGGTTAGAAGTTGTTAAGCTAGCCTTATATCAATCCATGTCCAACCCAAGCCCAAACGAGCTCATGCCAAGCCCATTAGGGCGTCTACTACTTGTACTATATAAACCTCTAAAAGTCTCATTTGAGGGGTGTGCTTGAATGTGTATGTGTGTATTTTTCCTTTGAAATAAACATCTATCTTGTTTTCATCTTTCTTCACATACACGGTTTGTAGAACATCAAGTCACCATCTTTCCTTTCTTTATTTCATCTTCTTATACGCATAAGTGTTTGTGGTTTAACGTGTGTTCATCTTGTGATAAGGTGTGTACGCGTAAGGTTGGTGTAAAAGTAAGGTCCTACAATTGGTATCAATCGCCTAACAATGGTTTAGGAGTGTTTGGTTGAAGTTTTTTATGTAGTGGTTACGCGTAGACTCGTTCTCAAAGTTATCTTGCTTAAAGCTTTACTTTTTGCACTAAAATCTTCAAGATTCTTATGGTTTAAGGTTTTTATTGTGTTAAAGAGTCTAGTTTTGGAAAAAAGTTCAAATCTTTACGTGTTCTTCATTAGTTTTAAACTCGTGTGTATTGGGTTGTACGTTTCTAGGCATAAGCTATCTAAGCACTTTGGGTGAAAAAGGTCAAAACTTTTGTGTTATTTGAGTGTTTTTAAGGCTATTTGTGCAAGAGAAAGTGTTTGAATCACGGAAATTTTTACGCAGAAGGTCAAAAAGTCAAAACCCTAGTTTTCACGATAACTTTTGGTGAAGAATCTTCGCAACAACGCTTACTCGGTGCTTCCCTCACTTGGATAAGTTTGTGGAACACTTCGACTTGTGGATATCTTTTACGCGTGATAGTGTAAAGGATTTTGGTTTTAAACCTAATCTTACGCATAAGCGTAAAGCTTACGAGTAAGCACTCTACACATAAGTTAACTCTTACGCGAAGGTACTCTACTTCTACGCTTAAATTTTACGCATAAGACTTATGTTTAACCTTAAAGTTACGCGTAAGTTGGATTTTACGATAAGGACCCTACGCCTAAGCTTTTACGCATAAGAATCCTACGATAAGCAATCCCACGCATAAGCACTCATTTCTACGCTTAAGAACAGCTTTTTGAGTAAGATTTTGAGCAAAACTTCAAACGGCTATAACTTTTGAACCAGAATCTCCTTTCAGCGATCTACCCATCAAAACGACCGTGAGAACGAGGAGAATAGACCGCCGAATGAAGGGTCAACCTTCAAGTCCTAAAACGCCCGAAATGAAGTTATTGAGGTTTTAAGTTTTTGAGCAAATTTTCACTACAACAACCGAGCTTAATCTTCATCCAACACAACTCCTTTATCGTTGAATCGATCCTACATCAACTTTATCATATCATACCTTCATCAATGGCAACTCAACAAGACATTCATGCAACTGGTGCCAAAACCGCCCTCCTATGTTGGAAAAAGGTGGTTATCTTCAATGGACAAGTCGAATGCTTCGTTACATCAAGACAAAACCTAATGGAAAATTGATGATCAAATCCATTCAGATGGACCCTTCATACCTCGACAAGTCCAAGACCACGAAATGCTTGATGCAACACCTCCCGCCCCACCATTTCTTCGCCTTCAAAAGAATCGAATACTCAAGAGGATCGAAACAAGTCGAAGCAGATGACATGGCAATTCATATTGTCCAACCGGGTTTACCAAGAGACATCTTTCTCTGTTGTGAGACAGCCAGAAACCGCTTCGATATGTGGGAACGTGTTAGACGGCTTTGTCATGGAACCGAAATTGGTCAACAAGATACGGAGAACAAGTCGCTAACCGCTTGGGAGAAGTTTACATCTACTCCGTGAGAATCCATTGAATCCTACTATGGAAGGTTCGCACTTTAATGAATGAGCTTATCGTAAACAAGTTGACACCCGTAACTATCGTGAGCAACATCAAGTTCTTGAACAATCTACCGTAAGAATGGGGCGATATGTCACTATTGTCAACCAAACAAAAGACTTACATCAAGTGAACTTTGATCAACTCAACGATTTTCTCAAACAAAACCAAAATGAAGTGAATGAAGTCGCAAGAAAGATTAGCAAAGAATCATGATCCATTGGCACTCATTGCAAAGACTCAAAATCCAGTGAATACACAACAACAAGCTTCATCATCTTCCACTAACAACAACTTGCAAAGAATACATCCTCAACAACAAAACTATCCGCCGAACAACAACATTACCAGAACAAGGAATCACCGATCTTGAATGGAACCGTAAGAAGCTTTGTCACAAGCATTTGCATTCTTGGGTAAAGTATTCAGAGGTCGCTATTCCACACCAACTAACAACAACCAAAGGATTTCATCAAACACTGCAATGAGCAAATTGCACACCGGGTGTGAACATGGGTAATCAAAGACAAATGGTTGGAGTTATTGGGAATCGCAGGATATGCTACCGATTTCGTATGGGTAATCAGCGGTTCCGAATCGTGGTAATCGGTTGGGTCGAATGTTGGGAATAGAGCGAAGGTAATCGAATGTTGCAACCCAATCGCTGGGAATCATGGAAATGTGAATCGTGTAATCGTGTTAAGTGTTATAATGTCAAGGATTGGGTCACATGGCAAGGAATTGTCCTACTAAGCCGAACAAGAAGACTCACGACTATCTTCGAAAGCTATGTTGTTAGCACGAAGACGTAAGCGTGGATTACAGCTTGAGTGCTAAGGAAAGTGACTTTTCGCTATTATGGATGATTTGAAAGACCTCGAGGAAATCAATGCAAACCGCATCTTCATGGCAAATCTTCAGAGACTAAGTACGACATCGATTCTCGACGCACCTCCTCTATGACGCTAATGCAAGATATGAGGTACCAATCACCGATCCATGCTATAACAATGTCATATTTGATATGTTTACTCATGACGAACAAAGATTCGTGACATCAAGACCTACTTATGATACATACCGACAATATGAGTTGTAGCAATACTAACTCGAGACTCCGATGTGGATCCTAATGGAGGTCGTGTGCACAAAATACTAAGACCGATGAGGAAACACGCGCTTATTTTGAATCATTAATCAATAATTGTGGCATTGAAATTGAGAAAGTTAGAACGGTCAATCGCGGTTAAGGCTGCGAATGCTAAATTGACCGCTGAGCTTGAGAGTTACAAGGAGAACGCAAAAGCCTTTGAATTTCATAAAACAAAGAATCGAATTAGAAATTGGTTATCGAAATTTGGTTTCTAAAGAACAACTTTTGCAAATCAAGTATAACACACTTGATGTGAATTTGAACTTAAAATTAAATCTCTAAACAAGGAAATTTCGATTTAAATAACCAACTTTCTAAACAAAAGAAATGTTTTCTAATCTTGAAAAGAGAAGAAGCGCTTGATTATCGATTTTTCAAAATGAGAAGATTCTCTTCTTGATGAAATTCTTGATAAAATGAAAAATCCAAACTTTGAAAATTTGCTTTTAAACGGGTCATTCTCGCAAACAATCAAGATGCTTTCTAATCAAGTAAATCCGCTTTTCATACTAATCATAGAATGGCACTTGGTAACGACCTTCTTTGTTCCTCAAGAAAGCTCGAAATCTCGTAATGTGTTAAACAATGGAAATGTTTTACATGAACCCATTATTGTTCGTGATTCTCTTGAAACGTTAGAACTATCCGAGGAGAGTAGATCAAAATGAAACAAAACATCCGAAATCAAACCAATTGATTATAACAAATGGAACAAAATTAACGGAATCACTTTTGTTAATAAAAAGAAAAGTCAAAGTTTTCCATCACACCAAGTGTTTCAACTAAAGAGTCAACACTGCTTCAAAATCTATTTCAAAACCGGTTGTTGTCTCAAATTCTATTTCTAACATTGAACAAATGTCTTCAAACAATCCTTTTAACACAAGTGATGCGAGAAGTATTTTAGAAAATGTGAAAACTAGAATTGCAAATCTTCAAGACATCATAAAACTAAAACCAATATTACAACAAACATCCGTTTAATAGTTTTGATAATGAAAATAAAAGTATTTTGAAACTCAAATTGCCCTCACCAATGCCATCAATGCAAGGGTAATTCATTTTGAACAAGCATTTTGAAAGAAACAATGACTTTGTCAAGGATCATAAATCCTCGTAAAGCAAGCTAATGACCTGTTGAACAAATCAAAGTTTTGGAAAATTTAAATGACTTTCTCTTCAAGATGTTCGACTATCGATATTATGTCCATTATTTTACAAACATATTATGTTGAAGATCATGAAAGACTCCACCGAGACCTCCAAAATTGTTTCAAAATATGAAAAGCACTTGAGAAACTTGAAAAGATAATGTCTCATATTTTAAACAACTTGATCGAAAACCGAGGAATGCAAGTATGACAAATTGTCGATGAGCGTGCCTACAATGATATGAAAGCTAAAAATGATCTTTTGAGGGCTCACCGAATGTCAAAAGGAAAGGCAAGTGGATACTTAGATTACAAAACCATTGACCGAGGAGAAAGCAAATGTTCCCAAACCGCTTTAAAACCAAAAATGTCTGTTTCTATGCCTCCTCCAAAAGTCAATGAGAAAAATGATTTATCCAAACCAGTCAATCCGCATGCCTTACCTAAACATAATGTTGATAAAGGAAAAGCGGTTATCGAGAAACCACAAGTTTTAGCTCCTGGCCTTTTTAAGATGAGTACCACTAATGCGTCTGCCTCCACATCTAAAACATATGGAACAAACGACATAAGTTTAGAAAAGCACTCTAAAGAGACTAGGAAAGCCGAAACCACTTCTCTAGATAAAAATGTTAATCCAAATGAGTGTGCCTTACCTTCTACAGGACTAGGAAGCACCTCTAGGAGCAGCAGACTAAAGCCTAAGAGCAATACAAGGAACAATAGAGTCTCGCTTACCTCTAAGAGTAGTCGCTTGAATAAAGAGAAGAAAGTAGAAGAACACCCTAGGAATTTACCGCTTTGTAATAAGAAAGACATTTCATCTGAATGTAATGAACCTATGAAACTTGCTAAGTCTGTTGAATCTGTTTGTTTAACTTGCAAGAAATCTTTAACTAATGTTCACGATGATTGTGTTTCTAAGAATGAGATTGTTAAGCTTGTTAAGAAGAATGTTCCCAAAAGAACTTATGCTACACGAATAGGAAGACTAGTTGCGAGACTTAGGCTTTACACTACCGATAGGGAGCATAATGTTTACTTTAGGGATGACATTTGAAACCCATGTAGAACTTTCACACTCGAGAATGGTATAATGAGTGATGCACCGTCTTACCAATAGATAACTTCTATGAGTGTGATCAGATTTTACCTCTAACCCAAAGGAACCAAAATCAAAACGGTTTCCAAAATGTTCTTCTTACGTTATTGGCGGGTTATCGAAATATGTCTTTGGATCGCCGACTCGGGTTGCTCCAAGCACATGACCGGAATCAAGTCACGATCAATTTCGTCTGGCAATTCATGGAACCATACGCTTGGAAATGATCATGTAGCAGCTATCATGGGTTATGGAGATCTACCTTTGGAAATTATTTGATCACTCGGGTTTACTATGTCGAAGGGTTGGGACATAATTTGTTCTCGATCGGGCGCCTTACGTGATGCGATTTAGAGGTTACTTTAGAGAAATGCTTGCTTCATTAGACACTTGATGGCACCGATCTCTTAAATGGGAATCGTGATACAAACTTGTATGCTATCGACATTAACCAAATGGCCTCTTCATCACCAATATGTCTTATGACACGAGCATCCGGAACAAAGTCCTGGTTGTGGCACGATGGTTATCCCATCTCAATTTCGACACCATCAACAAACTTGCCAAAGACAACATCAGTCAACGGACTTCCAAAGTTCAAATACACCAAGGATCACTTATGTCCATCATGCGAACAAGGAAAAGCAAAGAGCATCATATAAACCCAAACCGTACTCTAGTTCGAAGCAAGGTTGCATATGTTGCACATGGACTTATGTGGCCCAACGAGAGTTGAAAGCATTAACGGAAAAAGTATATTCTTGTTATCGTCGATAATTATTCAAGATATACATGGGTTAGGTTTTTAGATCAAAAGAGGAAGCACCATGCATCATCATCACCTTCCCGAAAACGTATTCAAGTACTTCTTCAAGCTCCAGAAGAGTTGTAAGAATGCATAACGACACGTAATTCACAAATCGGAGTTAAGAGCTTATTTTGAAGATGTTGGAATCACTCATCGACATCGCTTGTTAGAACTCCACATGCAGAATGGGGTAGTTGAAAGAAGAAATCGTACTCTTGTGGAAGTTGCTCGCACAATGCTAATTTATTCTAGTGCACCATTATTTCTATGGATGATGATGTTGCACCGCTTGTTTCACTCGTAACCGATCCCTAATCCATCCAAGATTCAATAAAACCCCATATGAAATAGTGAACCACGAAAACCCGATATCTCTTACTTTTACGTGTTTGGCGCTTTGTGCTATCCGACAAACGATGAGAAGATCTAGGGAAACCAAAGCTAAAGGTGATATTGGAATCTTCATTGGATATTCGAGATAACTCGAGGGCATTCTGTGGTGTATAACACAAGAACTAGGAGGATCATGGAGACGATGAATGTAAATTTTGATGAACTTTCAAAATGGCTTCCGAGAGACTCGCCTAGAACCCGCACTAAACCCGCAGATTGGACACATCGCTCAGACTCGTACATCAAAGAGCTCCATCAACTTTGCCGACACTCTCATGAACAAGAATGGAGAAATTTTTGAGTTAATGTTCGATGAATACTATGGTGGAACTTGATAAATGCATCAAACCATCATTCCACGCACCCGTCAAAATCATCTACCACCGCCACCAACAAAGATGCATCTACAACAATGAAACCAATGCACCAACTCCATCAACATCATCTACATCTACTCCAGCAACTCCAATTCTTCAAACATTTTTACCAACAGTTGATGAGCAAATTCAAAACATATCATTTCAAGAAGAACCTACTCAAAACCAAAACGATGCAACGTTAGATGAAGACTTATTTGAAAACCCGTTTGCTACGGAATTAGCTGAATCATCTTCAAGCTTACGAGAACCATCTAACTCGCACTCGTACAATCTACGGTATCCTTCTACTCTGAAGTGGACTAAAGACCATCCAATTGAACAAGTTATTGGTGAACCGTCAAGGCCAATTCAAACGAGATGCCAACTTGCCACCGATTGAGACTTATGCATTTACCTTTGCTCAATTAGCAACATAGAGCCAAAGAACATTCGCGAGGCAATGGCAGAACCCGCATGGATAGAAGCGATGCAGAGGAACTTCCAATACCGCCTTTATGACTCTTGGGATATGGTTCCAAGACCAATTGACATTCGTGTCATTGATCTCAAATGGTTATGGAAGAACAAAAGGGATGAAGAGACGACTGAATTGCAACAAAGCTCGCCTTGTGGCCAAAGGATACATGAAGAAGAGGATAGACTTTGAAGAGTCCTTCATACGGTAGCTAGACTTGAGGCGATCAGATTTTCTTAGCTTATGCACCACAAAACATCACGGTTTATCGATGGACATTAAGACCGCGTTCTTGAATGGAACTCGAAAGAAGAAGTGTACGTGAGTCGGCCGTAAGGCTTCATAGACATGGAACATCCGGACTACGCCTACAAACTCAAAAAGGCAATCTATGGATTAAAGCAAGCTCAGAGCGTGGTATGACGAACTGCTTCTTTCCTTATTCTAAAAATTTCACCAAAGGAACGGTTGATCCTACCTTGTTTACACAAAAATGCAAAACGACATTTTGATTGTTTAGATTTACGCGACGACATCATTTTGGGTCCACTAATCCGAATCTTTCAAAACATTTTGAAAATCTCATGAAAAGCAAATTTGAAATGTCCATGATGGGGAACTAAAATTCATTCTTGGTTTACAAATACATCATCCCCACGTGGAATTTTTATTAATCAAGTGAAATATACATCCGAGATTTTGAAAAATCATGGTATGGATAATTGTGACTCGGTCGAACACCAATGGTAACTTCACAAAAATTGGAGCCGATTTGTTTGGGAAACCTATTGATCCAAGAAATATCGAGCATGATTGGTTCTATCATGTATCTTATCGCTAGTCGACCGATATTCATTTTGTTGTTTGCTTACTACCACGGTTTTCGTGCTGCCTACCGAATCGCACCTCAAAGAGGTTAAAAGGATCTTTCGCACCAAGACATCCATTCACAAGGGTCTTTGGTATCCGAAGGAACTGGATTTGATCTAATTGCTTTTTCGATGCGGACCACGCAGTGACCAAGTTACAAAAAGTACATCGAGGAGCACAATTTTGGGTGAAAAGTTAGTAAGTCGGTCTTCAAAGAAACAAGATTGCACCGCACTTTCAACCGCAAAAGCCGAGTATGTGTCTCTATCTGCGTGTTGTGCTCAAGTTCTATGGATGAGAACACAACTCACAGATTATGGCTTTACTTTCGATAAAATACCTATGTATTGTGACTCGAAAAGTGCCATAGCCATATCATGCAATCATGTTCATCACCAAAGACTAAGCATATCGTAGTCGCTATCACTCATAAAAGAACATGTGAAGAAGGTAGTGTTGAATTATTTTTCGTGAAGACAGACACCAATTCACGATATATTTACTAAAGCCCTTCCAAAAGAAAGGTTTAACGATTTAGTTCGACGAATTGAATGCGGGCCTAACCCCGAGGAGTTAGAACGCCTTCTAATCTTCGTGAAAATGATTTTCCAAAAGCTCACTGTAAATATTTTTGAAAAACAAAATACAAAATTTGAAAACCAACAAAAGCAAAATATAAAAATATAAATCTTTCAAAAATACAAAACAATAGAAAATCAAAATCCAAAATATTCTTCTCACGACATGTCTCTTGTATAATCGATATTCTCAGACGCTTTCTAGAAATGTCATTCAACAATGATACGGCATGTATGGATGCTTGAGCGAGAGTTCTTTAATGTTTTCCAAAACATGTCGCTTCTCAAAATTTCTTAAATGATGGCTTTCAGATACTTCAAGACGAAACCCGGACAAAAATGATGACTTTTGATTATTTCAAATCAAAACTCGTGTTTTTAAAGAAAATCGAGTGTGCGCTTGATGCACTACATTTTAAAAGCGGTGAGAAATCATCATCTTGAGCACCTTTTTCAAGATTGTTCAAAAGATTTTCAAAATATTTTTGTGCTCAAGATAACTCCTCTAAACCCCTTTAATTGATTATGCTTTATTAAAGGGGAGTATAAAACAAAAATGTTCCAAATTCATGCTTAAATCAAACCGCTTTGTCTCCCAAAAGATTCTAAAATGATGTTTAATCGTTGATATCAAAAATATCACAAATATGCTATTTTGAGGGAGGAGACGTGATTAAAATGTGATCAAAAGTTTAATGTTCGTTGTTTGAATCTCAAAAGAGCTCGACTCATTGAAACCAATGAATTGACGAGGAATAATGTACCATCTCGAGAAACTTTCTATGGACTTGACCAGACGGGTAATAATTTCAAGCTAGTTCTCTAGTGATGTAAACGTGTCTCGAATCGGTCTAGCTCATCTAAAGTCGATCAATTCAAAACGTATAACTTTACCCTCTATGTGCGATTTCTATCAAAACTTATAAAAATATAAAACTCTCGGTGTTCCAAACATGTTTTCTATGAAAACACTTTGAGATGTTTCAAGAAAAATGGTTTTATAGCAACAATAGGATAGTCATGGAGTTATAAGGTGACTAAGGATAGAAATTGCCCTATGATCCGCCAGAGCTGAGGGATCTCGCCCAAGGACATCACCAATAGTTTAGAACTAGAAGTCCTTAGGTATGATTGAAAAAGGAGTAATGTGAGAAAGGAGAAAGAAGGGGTTGAAGAATTAAAAAGAAATGTAATGATAAAGGGTGAAAAGAAATAGCCTCCATAATCAACCTTAGGGCGTAAACCGGGTTCAATACATATACTCTTGGTTGTCACTAGATGACACTAGTATTGAAGACAAAGACGTCATGAACCCAAAGGACGCACTGCACTAAACCTCCTAGCTACTCAATTCCTCTTAAAAGGATTTGTTTCATTCTCACTGGAACCCTACATAATCTATCGACTTTCTCTTAGAGATAGTTGATATTGAAGAAGAGACCTCTCCCTAGTCTCCGCCAGAAAACCAAATGCACTATTGAGTCTAGAGCCACGAGATTCATCAAAAGATCTCATAGGAACACTTGACATGACATCGCCGATGTTCATCTATAAGGGCACAAGTGATATATTCTAGAGTCCCACGCAGATCTTAGCAACCGCCGTAACATTTATGAGAAGTTTCACATCCGTGATCTTCAAAGATTGAATGGAAACTCTGCCGGTCAACATCAGCACCGACGGACAGTCACTTTAACTCCCGTGGATTACGCTTAGTGTGTCTCAAACGGTCTAAAGTCGTGGGGTGATGCTTGATGTACCTCAACGACTCATATGAATCAGATGTACTTCGGTATATCGCGTTATCTCACTTGTGGGACTCCAGCTCAGAACGGCCTTTGTAAGAATTAGAGATGTGTTTTCACACTATGTTGTTAACACCTCGAAATTCAAACTTGTAAATGCCGAATCCGCTTATTACTAACCCGCTTTTATGTTTTCTTCTTATGGAAGCTCGGAGCGGATTGATCGTGCGATTCTCCACATGCTCATACCAACAACACATGAAAGTTCTCATCAAAATCAAAGGCAACACAAAGTTAAAGATGATTCTTCGTCAATGTCAAAGAATCTACAAAGTATAAAGACTCGAGAACTACATCATTGGTAACCTAAAGACAAATTGAAGTGTGAGCATGGTGGAGAAAGGCGTGGAGACACCTAACCAACGAAGTTGACAACGACAGACAACCACATTAACTGATCACAAAGCATGAAGGAACAAAGAATTAAGACTATTCTATATCTACACCAAAAGTTCAAGCTCGAGAAAAGTAAAGACCTATTCAAGTGGAGCATCTTTTGAATGACCACCCCTTAGGGGGAGATTGTTAGCCTTAATAGTTTTTATTAGAAGTTGTGGTCATTCACATTTAGGAACTTTGTAACGTATGTTAGATATCGTGATAGAATAGTCAACGGGCTCGTGGACTGGGCTAAGCTAATTGGTTAGAAGTTAAGTTAAGCTAGCCTTATATCAATCCATGTCCAACCCAAGCCCAAACGAGCCCATGCCAAGCCCATTAGGGCGTCTACTACTTGTACTATATAAACCCCTCAAAGTCTCATTTGAGGGGTGTGCTTGAATGTGTGTGTGTGTTTTTCTTTGAAATAAACATCTATCTTGTTTTCATCTTTCTTCACATACACGGTTTGTAGAACATCAAGTCACCATCTTTCCTTTCTTTATTTCATCTTCTTATACGCATAAGTGTTTGTGGTTTAACGTGTGTTCATCTTGTGATAAGGTGTGTACGCGTAAGGTTGGTGTAAAAGTAAGGTCCTACAACCTCTTTCTTATGTTTCAAGGTATGCTTGAAATCTTTCCAAGATGGAGGGAGTTTGTCAATGACACAAGAGACTGAAATAGACTCATCCATGTGCATATTATGCTGTGTAAACCTTCCAAGTATACCAAGAAGTTCATTGTATTGTTCTATAACTGGTCTTGAATCAGTCATTTTGTAATTTGTGAAATTACTAACAAGGAACTTCTTACTTGATGCATCCTCACCATATTTGGCATCCAAGGAGTCCCACAGCTCTTTGAAGATTCAATGTTCGATAGATATCAAATAAAGAATCGCATATACCATTGAGAATTAGACATCGCATATGTAGTCATCATTCTCCCATTTGCTCCTCCTCCCGATCCGCCCACAATGGCATCATCACCATCATCGTGAATAGGTGTAGTCAAACATAGACCACACTCATGCTTGACAAAGAAGAAGTGCATCTTCTTCGCCACCTCCTAAAATCCACCCTTCAAAATTATCAAGCTTGGCAAAGTTTGAAGCCATGTGTTTCATTGCGGCGCTTGCCATTGATTATCACAAAAGTTTACTTTGATTGTTGGTGTGTTACCCCGCATCAGGTAAGATAATCAATGTCACAGAATAAATAACGAATCGCCAGAAACAAATACCACTAGGTGGTTACCGGATATCACTTGAAATCGTGTGATCACTTTCCAAAGTAAACTATTCAACCCTAATGCCCGGGTTACACGAATATCTAAAAGACCACTATTAAAGTCGCACAATTCAACAACCCTTGCGCTTATAAGTGTTAATCGCTTTATGTGTGTCCATCATGCATAAATGATCTCCTATTTATAGGAGGTTACCGTAGTCAAATGGAATTATGAGTATTAATCGCCCATTAATAGCCTAACCCCATTATAGCAAGTAGGGTTACATGACCAATTAAACGTGTGAATGCTAATCCCACTTGAATAGGTCAAAGCTTTAAATTTTCCAACACAAATAATATTATGCTCAAAGTCGGGAAAATAATTACATATCATGCCAATGAATAAACCCATATCGATCCCACAGTTGCTTTAGTTTTCCAACACAAAATAATATTATGAGGGAAAATAATTACAAATGCCAAGAATAAAGCCGATCCCTTGTTGGATGGTTTGCCCCATAATTGAACCGCTGCTACTGCTCCTTTTTCTACTTTTGTCGTACAGTACCAAAAGCAACAAAAAATGAATATCTCATCCATGTAATGAGATATTTATATTAAATAAGTTTAGGACTTTTGCACATTTGGTCCTTGAGCTTTTGCAACCATTCACTTGGAGCTTTTTCTTCTCTTTCTTCTTTATTTACACAAGTAAATGTGTAAATGTTATAACAATTAAGCCCTTCGACGTTCTTGCAATTATTATCTTCAGTCCTCGAAATGGATAAAATAAATATTAATTTGCCACATTTAATTAATTACGGCGTAATTAAATTACAATTACGTCGTAGCCTTCGAAACTTTGCGCCCAAGTTATTAATTACGGCGTAACTAATTCCGATTTACGCCGTAATCCTTCGTATGCTCATGATTATCCACTCCGACATTATCTCTACGGCGTAACTAATTCCATGTCACGCCGTAACCTTCACAAAAATAATTACGACGTAACCATAAGAATTGGTTACGCCGTATCCTTCAAAGCATCATATTTACGCCGTAACACAATTAATAAGTTATAGCGTAATCTTCTGACTGAATTTATAGGCCCTCGTAAATCTATCTTCAAAATATATATTTGGCCTTTTCTCACATCTTTTTCGCTTCAACGCCTCATTTATCCTGAAATGCAATTATGAACGAATTAAGTACCATATTAATACAAATGAGGCCATAAACACGGGAATTTGATATATAAAAGATCAGGCTAATTTGATGTTATCAGAGGCCGTTGTACTATTAAAGTCCGTGATCGATGTAGCAACTATGTGTCGTTAGTGCGCAGTATCGGACTATTAAGTTATGATAAAATTAGACAAATTGATTGCAACCGTACATGGAAGCGAAATATTAAGGTGATGATGAACATCATATCCTAATTAACTACGTATTTTGGCATGGCAATCACGTTACAAATGTGGTTGCAGCCATAGCGGAAGTTTTATAGTGCTCGTGTGACTGTGTACCTGAGCCTATGTATTTGCATGTTCATTTTCTGATGTTGTGTTTTAGGTTTGCATATGTGCTATATAACATTATGTTACATAAAGTAAATGCAGGTGTAACTCGCGTGGTGCTTTAGTCCGATATATACCATCAAGTAGCGGTTTAATATAGGTATATAATACTATATAAACCTTATATTCTAAGGTCAGATGAATTCATATGGGTCTCATTTAAAGTTGAGATTACCCGCCTTGGCAAGGCAATCAACAAGGTCGAGCCATGGTGGGTGTATCCGCTTTTTCTAACTTAGTACCCTATCCGAGCCTAAATCAAAAACATTTTAACAAGAGTGTCATGTGAAACAACCTACGTCCGTGGTCGGTTTGAACGGTTTGGTAAAAAATAAGTCCGGTATTTGCCGTGGCAACTTCTTACGGATGCAAATGCGGTCGCCTAGATGGCTATTCGAGCTCAAAAAAATTGAAATGATATTCCCGATTTTCTTTTTATCGATGGAATGCTACCTCCAAAAAGAGTTGCTTTAACCGCCAATAAGTAGCGGTGGTTACAAAGAATGTGCACCGGATGGTCGCAGTGTTCTTCTCTTATTCGCAGACTCTAATGAAGATTGATTCACGTGAATCAAGACTAATATATGTAGTAATTAAGCTTTGTTGATTGAATGACATGTCAGACGTGTTATCATCTATAAGTTAAAGCTATTAAAAGTGAACTATAGACAGATGATACCAGGTCCAACATGACAACCAATCAACAAACCTGGATTGCAACTATACAAATGGTCACCATTGGTTGTATCGGTACGCGTTGCTATTGTTGCTGCTAATATTCTTTTGTAGAAAACTAGAAGGGGGGTTGAATAGTTTACCGATTAAAATCTTTGCTTTGAAACTTATTGAAAGATCAATTGATATTGATCTTAAGTGTGTTAATGAAATATGCAAGCAATATGTAATAAGTAAGTAAGGAAAGAATGATCAAACCACAACAAGTTGTTTATAGTGGTTCGACCTACAAGGACTCTTTTTCCTTGCCCTACTCCACTCCCGAGTCTCACACTCGAGTTTAACTTCACTAGTCAACAAGCTCCTTTCACCGCGGAGAAAACCTTTACACTTCGCTTACACTATTTCCGACACTAAGCTAGATGTCGAGTTCTTTCCAAGGGTACAACTACTCCCACACAATGTATTTTGAGGACTAAAATACTAACCACTCACACTCACAAGATTATGATGGTTTGATACAACAATGAAGTATGGATCAACACTTAGATCATACAACACTAAATAAACAAGACTTCCAACTTCTCGTTGAAGCTTGAATATGACTTGATCTTCTTTGCTACAAAGAGATCACTAATATGATATGAAACCGAATTAGAAAGGTTAGAGAAGATATGTATGAGAGTATGTTAGAAAGGGATGAGAAACTACTTGGCTTGGCATTGCTATTTATAGCCAATTTGGACGGGCGATCCACGGACCGCGGACCCTTAAAAGGGTTCCGCCTGTACCAAATTGGTACCGCCAGATCTGACAGGTCAAGATATCAAATCTTGCCTAAAGTCAACTCTATCTAAGTAAGATTGTGCAAGATATGAAGAGTACAAATCTTCACAAAATATCTAATGGAATCTTCCAATGATCTCCATGATGTAATACATGATGTCAACATGTTGTATTACTATTAATAGAAATATGCAAATGCTTAAGTAGTGTTTGGTTTTAAGAACCTAACACATTCTACAACTACTATCATACATAATGATTGAGTCATATCAAAATGTTACTAATCATAAATGTAAATGTTGAATGATGAATATATTGTTTGAGAAAGCTTGTTTTAATATCTAATAAACTTGACAAGCTTTAAGCTTTTATAAATTAAATTTACTTTTGTCGTTAACAAAACTTAGGCAAAGATCAAAAATATAAATAACGTTTAATGACGATATTTGTATTAACATCTTTGTTGAGGGAATGAAGTAATGGCGCAACACGTTAAGGGCGTTATTCTGTCACCGATGTTAACTCTGACAAGTTAGCCTCGGATATGTGTAGTCTTGACATTTTGCCATAGCAATAGGTAGCTCATTATAAAATTGCTAAAGTATATACTCTGAATGTTTTATGATGGCTACCTATTGCTATTGCAAATTGTCTTGCGACCGTAACCATGCATATGTTGTTTGCAATTACTTTAGCCGCCGATTCTCTATACAGAGGTAACACACGTAAACGACTATATGCGTTAACCGGTATTGGTGATGCCGATAATGTTGCAAATCTATCATATACACCGCAATCGATGAGGTGATTGTTAAGTGGTACAGGTAACGATGATAACGCTACAATAATCCACATACACATGCGACTGACCATGTAATTCAAAATCGTGTTTTTTTTTTGGGTTTTTCATTCATTTTTCAAATATTTATTTAGGTTAATGAATTATAGTAACTTGAAGCCAACCGACAGTAACACTTTCGTATTTTCTTACACGCTGATATTGCAACAAGGAAAAAATATATGCCAGGCAACAGCGGCATTTTTATTCAACTGATAGAACAACTGAATTCATTCTTGATGTTGGTTTTAAAGATAAAAAATAGATGCAGTACCAGTTGCGAAACAAGAACATGAGCGAGGTAACAACGTCTATTTCAACAACATTTTCTTTACTCAAAACATGCTTAACACATACGATGACAACCAACTGTAAGAAAAAATAGGTACTCTCAAAACACCTACATCAAAAGAGAAACGTCTAGTAGTCGCTCACAAAGTCCAGGAACCAACACAGAATAGGTCAGTCACACTAGCTCTATTTGAAAATGAGACAGCAGACTGTAACAAACAAAAAAATTAGTAAACAAAATTATTACTACATGGAAAACTCTTTTTATTGAACAAAATATCTTACAAACAAATTATATGAAAATAGGTTGCATGCTACAGGCCACTTATTTCTAAATACAAATACCATCACATCACCATACACCTAGAAACTACTAAAAGGTGGCGAACCATAAGAAACTGCTACTTCATTAAACTGACACAATTTCCACAATGTTAAACCCTGGAAATTACAACGACAAAAGACGAGTAAGTCTCTCAGTAAACAAATTCTTATCATGCGCACTCAGCTCAAGCTTCCTTGCCATAAGCCGCAACTCCAGCATCTTTTCATTGTCTTTCTTTTGAACTGTCCTAAGAAACTCAACCGTTTCCTGAGGCACATTTTTGCCGAAACTCTCTAGCTCACCAAACAGAGCATCTCTTTCGCGAACTAGCTCAAGCATCTTTCCACAAATGCCGTAAATTTGGTGACCTAATTTTAGATCCTCACTTCCAGATTTACGACAGTATAAAACCATCATATCTGTCCAGCTAGAGGAATTTGCCTCAGCTTTGAGCTCATCACATTTAGGAAGTCTTACCATTCTCATATGTTATTTCTAGAAGTTAAATTGCAGCTGCAGATATGAATAACATTAGAAACAAGCAAATCATTAAATAGGCATACCAACAAAAAAAATCACATGCATTAGTTTTCCATGGATGAAAATAAAGGTGCAGTGGAATCAACATGTTTCGAATAGGAAAGATCTTTTTCGTATATTGCGGAGGGTTCTAAACCTCTTATATTCACCTAACTTTGCCAACAAATAGTAAACTGACAGCCATAAAATCACAACATTTACGCTTATTAATTATACAAACATCCGAGACCAGACACTAATAAACTTAGCTCATCATTTGTTTTGCTTAATTTATGTATGCAGCCTAGTTGAAAAGTTCATAGATGCAACCTGCAAAAGCATTATGCAACGAAGCCACAAAGCATATATGAAAGTAAAGACTACAGCTGCAGCTTGGGGTGTCAATGGGGTCGTTGACTCGACCAACCCGATAAAGCTAATCGGTCGGGTCCAATCAGTCAAAAATCTTGTAGGGTTGTTTTGACCGAACCGATAACCCGATAGTGTTATCGGGTCAAAGGTTAAATAAATAATGTTATCGGTTATCGGTCAACCCGATAAGACCCGACAATCACTTATTGTTTTTAATTATTAGTTTTGAGCCCAATGTCTCATGTCCGTAGTCCTGCTTAGCATCAATTTCTCGACGATAAGACCCGACAATCAAATTGTTGTTTATCGCCAGGTATTGATAAAGATATAAAACTTCACTTCAAGAGGTATTGGTTGTTTATCAAATTGTTGTCCGATAAGTAATGCTTTCAATATATATCGATGAAAAAGTAGTCCATGCACAAAGTCAAAGCTTATCATTCTTATGAGATGTTTGCATGAATTGGATATATACTCTTTATACTTTAGAATTTGTAATGCAGCCTTTTACTATGATTTTTTTAACAAAAGTACGTTAGTGTAACAAATGGTCATATATACTTGTTTGATTTTTAAACGCACATTCTTTGATTTTTTTGTATTTGGTCAATGAATAAATATATTACAAGAAATTAATTGGGTCACTCGATAACTCGAATCACCCGACCCGAATCCCACCCGAACCCGACAACCCGATTCTTAATCGGCCTGGGTTCTCGGTCACTTTAAAATATTCAAACCCGACTCAACTCGACCCGACAAACCCGATAACCCCAATAACCCGACCGATAACACCTCTAGTCATACTGCTGACATCGAAACACGAAGAGAATTTCATTTTGCGATCTACTTTGACAATTGTAAATATACAAGCGTTGCCCCGATGTAATATGCTAAATAAAGTATACTGTCTACCAGGGTCGTCCCGTGGTTTTTAGGGGCCCTGTGCCATAATTATAATATGAAAACGAAAAATTATATGTATACAGAATAAGCTTATAATTGTTGCAAAAAGTTAATCCAATTAACTTTTTCAAAACACTAGATACATTCAACGTCAAAAATTTCGACATTAATATTATTTTGATACCTTTCTCGACAATATATTTTATCTTCACTATCTTAAATCCATCTTAACAAGATACCATTCATAACAAATTTCTCACAAATGGGTTAAAACTGTCAATTATGTTAACTCATTTACCTAGTTTGGAAATAAAACTAAAAAACCAGGACAAAAACTGCATAAGCTATAAAGTATAGGGAATAAAGTATAGATAACCTAAAAGTATTCATCTTCTTCACCAGTTTGATATCCATCCTCAGTTGCTACGGTTTTTTCATTTGGAAAACCTATAAATGTCGATTTTCACTTAACTTTACCTGCTATCAAGACAAGTTTTTCTAGCGTTTTAAAAGCACATACTTATTAATTTTGTGTCAATAGTTGAATTAAAATTAACACTAAGCTCTAAAATCATGGGGCCCTTACAGAATCGGAGGCCCTGAGCGGTTGATCACTCAGCACATGCTCAAATCCGGCCATGCTGTCTACGTGTGTAAATAACTCATGTAGTGCAAACATCTTATGTAAGACTAAGTTGTCCTACGCTGCTATGATTTTAATGATGAAAGAATTACGCTATTTATACATTCATAAAATTTCAATAACAAACCCATGAAATTATGACTACAGTAAGACAATTCAAATAACGTACAACAAAGACATTCATTAAAGAAAAAAAAAACTAAGCGATAACAGTTGCTATTTGCAGCGAATATAAAAGATTTAGTGCAATGTAACTTGGAGTGATTAACATATCACAAATTCTGGTATAGTCTAGTAGCCATTAATATGTCTCAACTAAAAACCAACCAAAAGAAGAAAAAAAAACAATGAAACAGGAATACCTTTGCATCCATTTCACTAACTGTTATCGTCATAAGGACTACCGACATTGTTCAACCGATTTGTCACGAGTAAGAACGTTCAAAACCTGATTCCGTCCACAATCCACCTTGAAAAACAAAGCATTACCTAGATACACATAATACTCATCAACTGCATCAATCCTATATACATTAACCTAAATCAAAAGTAGTCATCATTACAATGTAGCCATGTACAGCAGAAGTGAAAAAGCAACTTAGACTAATCTTGCTTTATAGACAGTACTATAATAGTATAGCGGTAGAGTTATTATTACTACTTTGTAGACAAGAGTACTAATATCAAAGATTGCGTCATACCCACATTGACCCTTGTACGACTATAAACATAATACTAATAAAAATCAAACCTATCATTTATATTCATAACACCGTAAACAACATACTACAAAAGATATACAAACGACATTACACATTCATTAACTACTATAAACATCCAACATACACGATGTACCATCAGTCTAACAAGCCTAGAGTTACTCCAAAACAGACTTCGCATTCACACCTTCCAACCTACAAAAGATCAAACATCGGCAATCCTATTACAAACGACTTAGCTTCTTCAACATCCTTGATTTTTCAAAAGCACGACCATGAGCCACAAGGCATCTTTCAATTAGAAACCCCAATTCGCGAAAATCTTTTTGCCCTGCAAACCTCAACGCATCCAACATCTCATTTAGCATGTCATTCCTACAAAACTTTAATAACTCCAAGATAATTGCATGCCTATGATGAACACGAGCTTCGACCTCCTTAATACGAGTATCATAATCTTTTTCATCCCACGTATACGATTCTTGCTCTCGCGCAAACATAGCAGACAAGACCTTATTCATTCGTCTGGTGCCAATCTTATGTCCAATTTGATCAAGCAACAGAAACTTGGATGACATTTTTCCTAGGTGACAGCAAACAAAGTATACTAGAAGGAGGCATTTGAACAACTAAAACAACCAAAAGCCGAAACAGAAGCCCTATTTAAACCCTAAAGTTCGCCCATAAACCTAAACATAATCACACACCTGAATGATCACACTTTTAAATCTGTCACAAAGCCGGTAGAGGTAAGAAACCGCTGAAGACAAAAGATATGAAGAAGAAGATAAAGATACGTGTTTTGTACCTGTGTTTCTGTGGAACACGTATATACACACGTGTTGTATTTACAAGCGATGAAGCTATTGTTCACAAGATCCGGTTACATAGTTTTACGAGACTAATTGGATCGGGTTGTGTTAGTGTAATTGGATCGAGTGGGTACAGGTCGGGCCATTTGCTAAATGTTTTTTTTTTTTTTTCGTTTTGTCTATTTTGCATTTTCCACGTAACGATAAACGTTGTTAACAGATTCATCAACAACCGGCACAAACTAAAAGCTTAAAGTATACCGACAAGTCCCGCCACAACGCGTCGAGCGTTTCCACCTCGTTCCTAACAATTAGCACATATTTTGTATTTTTATATCAATCTAAAAGAACACATAATTTGTATTTTTATTTTTCTAAAACTCGAGAAATGTAAGTAACTTCGCTAATAAGTCAAGTCAATTAATAAATGAGCTAATTCCATTTTTGCTTGAAAAATGTAAAATAATACTTCATCCGTCTTAATATAGTTGTCCATATTTCCTTTTTAGAATGTCTCAAAAAAATTGTCCACTTTCCTTTTTTAGTAAGAAAAAGAAAATTTAATGAAGGAATATTCTGTTTGAGTGGTTGAAAATTGTAGTGGTCTCACTTTTATTAATTTGTGTGATTCTTGTCTTATGACAATAATTTTGAGACAGAGAGAGTAATGATCAAAGCTTTACCCTAAAAAAAGAGTTCCACATTTGCCTCATTCATAATTAAGCGACTTGTGCGACTCCAACTCAAAAATTGACATGTGTTCAAGTTGTTGGTGAGCTTTTTTGTGTTACTTGTCAATTTTTGAGTGGAGTCGCACAAGTCGCACAAAAAATCTCATAAAGTCGTACAAAAAATCTCACCAACCACTTAGACACGGGTGTAATTTTGAGGGGAGTCGCACAAATCACTTAATTTTGGGTGGCTTTTTTTGGCAAAGCTTTAATCTTTATTTTTGTATTTTATTTTTAGGGCAAAAATAGAATTTGCTCTTAATAGTTTGACTAAAAAGATGACTAACCACCTACAAAGTACAAAAGGCAGTAAGTTCTGCATAAGAACACTGTTAGTCTCCAAATTCTCTAATTAACCTAACATTTTTATCACCTGATTTTATCTCCAAATTCTCTAAGAATACTAGCGGGTGATCCGTAGCGTTCGCGACAGCTTCTGTGAAATAAAATTTTCCTAGTAATCATGTATTTTAGTTTATTATGTTTTTTTTGACAATAAATTTACGGATATCCAGAATTTTGTTTAGCACGTGCTCATTCGGGCTGGAGCCTGTTGACCGTGCGTCTGTCGGACTCGACCCCATTTGGCTCTGTCTGCTCGGGCTCGACCCGTTTGGACCGACTTTCGGGCTCGGGCCCATTTTACCGTTCTTGCCTCGAACTTGAATATTTGTATAATGTGCTTTATTATTTGTATTAGTGACAATTAATGCAGGAATTATGTTTAAATTAGTTGTACAATATGCTTGATAATTTGTATTTCTTATGTAAAAGGTGTTTTAATAACTGCATTAATTGTATTTATTAATCAGTTAATTAATTGACTACATTAAATATCTTGACACATTAATATTGCTTTATATTTTTTACATTAAGCTTTAATACTTGTAAGTCTTAAAATTAAGATTGATGAGAAAGATCATTAATAGTGCATTGTGTATTGTACAATATGTTTTGTATTTTGTAAGTCTTAATTTTAAGACCATGAGGAGAGAGATTCATTCCTCTATTATAAGTAGTATAGATTATCTCTCGTAATCAAATGATACCGGTATGTTTGGCAAAAATATATGTTCTGAAACCGGAGATGTAGCTGTAAACGGTGGAGATGTAGTTGTAGACGGAGATGGAGCCGGAAATTAAAAATGAAGATTATTTTTATAAGCTACACGAGAGTCACATTTGATTTTAAGAGATTATGCTATTCTCACAAAACACAAAAGCTGACCAGTTTACATGCCCGGCCACAAGACATTAGAAGGCAATGTTGAGCTTAATTACCCTTCGAACTAACTTGGGGATGTTTGTATTAGCTTATTTATCATGATTATGGGCTTGTTAAACTTTTGAAAAGTCAGCAAGCTCTACTATTTTGTGCTTATGACCTTTTTAGCTTGAGCTTGACTTATTTTAGTTCATAATTAAGCTGAAGCTGATAAGCTCATAAGCCATTGAGCTTATTAGCCTTTTGAGATTTCAACGTAAGCTAATACTAGCGATCATGTAGAGCTTAGTATTTTGGTGAATAATTGAATAACTATCGATGGTAAAGGACTTCAAGTAATAGTGCTGTTTTTTGTTATTTCATAATAATGGTATGTCATACTATTTTTTTGGTTGTTGTTGTTGCTGTTAATTAAGGTTTCGTTTTTTTCCATTCATTTAATAGGTCGATTTTGAGGGTCCGTTTGTATGGTAGGAGGAGTGCAAAGTTGTGAGTGTGGCCAGGTTGAACTCATATAGAAGGAAATGAAAACCGGACCTAATGCAATTTGATGTTATTTATATGGAGTGAACACAGGTACTTGAACAATCAATCTCTTTTTTTTCTGAAAGATTACACTATATCTACAAGTTATTATGTTCGATAGATAGATATGTTCTTTGTATTGACCATACATGCTATATATGTTAATTTCTTTAGTATATCGTACACGATTTTGTTCTTTGCTTAGTCAAATTGGTTCTATACATGTTAAGGTTTACGTTTATATATGTTACGATGCTAAGCCATGTTGTGCAAAGGCTGTAAATTATAGGTTTTCTGTTTGTGTAATGTAAGTAGTGCTGCTAGGAAACAATCGACTAACACATGGCTTTCTGCTTGATTTGAGCAAAGGTTTCTCGCAATTCGCAGCCTTTATAGTGATATATGTAGTAGCAATGAATAAAAGGTTTTTGGTGACCAGAGCTGAGTAAGCACAACTTGGTTATAATAGTACAATTAGAAAGGCTTTTTTGTTACGTAAGGACCACTTTTCACGTGCATGAGCCATGAGTCTACGTTAGCATGTTCACATTTTTTCCACACAACTTGGTTATAATAGACAATCTATCATTTTCTTTGAAATTGACTTGTAAGTCTACTATGTGGTCCATATAAAGCCTGATCTTCTGGATGAATAGCATGTTTTCTATCTTGGTAGAGTATGTGGGATGGGATATGTAACAATAATTGGAAGGCTTGATTTGCTTCAATTGTTATTTCTTATTGGGATGGGATATTATTTTTAGTGATTAGAGTCTAGACTAGCTTAATATGTTAGATTGATGAAAACCCCGTCCTCTCACTATTATCAAACGCCCATAATACATCATACAATCGTGTGCTATAAGAAACCTACGTGGGCTAGGCCCAAAGTAATACAAACAGAATATATGGGCTAATCAATAAATTAATCTCGGCTAATACATTCCCGCAGTTTGAGCGGGAGGTATTTGAACGTTCAAACTGGAATGAAATTCAAAAAATAGCGCAGTAGGCAACTTTTTGGTAAAAATATCCGCATAATTAAACCTTGAAGGAACATAGTCTGAAATGCTTGCGGAAGCACAATAGCTTGCGATGGATACATATTTGGAACATAATAAGCGTTCCCTGGACCGAAAGTATTAGTACCTTGCTGGGCCTGTGGACTTGTTGAAATGGGCCGTTTGTGGCCAAATGAGCCTGCACAATTGGGCCAAATGGTGAGCCCAGTTGGCATATTATGGGAATATGGGCTAGAATTTTCAACATTTGTATTTTGTAACAGGTTGTTGTATACTGTTAATACGAGTGTGATCAGGGGAAGAATTTCCCACTTTGGCCATTCGTCTATCAGTGGAACGAATGTGACGAATGGTAAACATCAAGTAATGGAAAAAATTACAATAGATAGCAATGGGGGAAAAAATATTGCTAGAAAAAAATTTGTAGCGGCTGGTTTGGATTTTTGAGTTTAAGCTTGTGTTTTTGGTGGTGAATTAGAGTAGGCTCTGATTATCACATTAGATTGATGAAAAACCTGTCCTCTCATTATTATCCAACGTCCATCTTTTATATAATAAAAGAACTCGCTTTTGGTCAAATCGAGAGATTCGATTAACCAATGAGAAGGCTCGATTTTTTATGCCCTTCTCATTGGCCAATTGAAAAGTCAAACCCGAAAAATAGGGTTTTATTGCAAAAAACATATGTGTAAAAGTGTGAAAAAAAAAAAAAAAAAAAAAAAAAAAAGAACTTTGATAAGGGCAGAGGGATTATATTGCAAAATTAGTATAAACCATAGCATGAGAACGTAAACCATCAGAAACGCTTTTATTCTTACCCTCTCCAAAAAACCCTAATGTACTCATAATACTTCATTATGAGTATATGAATAATGGGTTTCTTTTATTTTGTTATAATTATGTAATCGTTTAATATAAAGCATGACAAGAAAATTATTTTTTAGTGACTTTTGTAGTGACGTCTTTAGCAACGTGTTTGAAGCCAGTGACACATTTAGCGACTTCAGATGGCGGGTCGCTATAAACGAGTCGCGATTTTTTGCGACTTGTCAAACTACGTCGCTAAACGTAGAGACAACTATAGTGACTTCTTATTATACATTGCTAAATAATTGCGACTTCACTATTTCAGGTCGCCATTCTTGTCGTTATTTCTAAGAGTAGTCGCATCTAAGTCACTATGCACGTCGCTATTTTCAATAGAAGTCGCTAACTCAGTCACTACTATCGTCGGCATTTAGGATATTCTAGTTCATTAACAATATTGCTACCTAGTCAACATTCAATATTAAAATTTTAATACAATCATAATCATAGCACTAACGCTAGCATCAACAACTTGAAATATATAAATAACCATATTCTATAAAGTATATATATATCACCACAAACAACAGTATTTGGTCTAAAGATTCAAAGGTCTTTATAAACTTAAAAGAATGGCGTCAAAGTTACAATTCTTTTTCCGAATAAAAGAACAGAAAAGGGAAAAAGACAGAACGCCTTCACAAGAGTTTGATTAAGAAACACCATGCCCATGATAAAATCCCGCTCAATTCCAAATCCTGTATCTTGCCCAACTCTCAGTTTTGCCATGTAAAATGTAGTCGTCGCCCCTTAAAAAAATTCAGGTTTCAAAACGGTCAAAAGTGGTTCACTCTCGAAAACTATTCGGTTTAGAAATGAACAAAATAAATGGTCTAACACTTGCCTGCGGGAAACACGTTCCTATAACCTGGAAACCACGAGGTTGTTCTACATGAAAGACACTTGAACAAGTTCCTGTAAGCGAGAAGATCAAGACATTTTTAGAATTAAAGATGGAATACTATCAAGTTACATTAGGTTAATAAATCAAGACTAAAAGCGTGTCACCATTAGCTACAATACTTATGATACATCCGAGAAAATGAACATTTTAATCCAGCATTAAGAGGTAGCAAATCTAAGAATACTGAAACAATTTGCAACAAATTTTTAAATTAAATAAAAATTAGCAACATCAACAAACTTGATATGTGAGCAAAAACATGCTAAATTGTGATGCCTATCAAAAGCAGAACGTTGACCAACATAATTGACATGGATGAAAGAATGATCCATTAGAAGTAACCTATTTTAAGTCCCATATCATTTTAACATTTTTCAAGTAGAACTTGCACCTATAAAGTGTCATTTGCTATCTAGCTATACAATAAAAACACTTAAAATACTTAAGAATACCTTTCAGCGTTTCAGCTACAACGCCCTCTATTGATATAAAGAGTCATTTTTTCCTGTATTTTAAGACATAAACAGCAATTAGAAAGAAATATTTTATTTTCAGAGCAATCTTATGAATTGATGGACAGCAAAGATACCTCACTCTATCAAGACACCAAGTGATGCCAAACGAGTGGAAAGTGACTCACTTTCTTGAAAACTATTCAATCTATAAACAATAAACAATTGATAAACACTAACCGGTGGTAGACAGATTCCTTCAATTTGGACCTACAAGGAGTTAAATTTACGTGGGAAAGAGGTTCGTCAAACTGAATTAAAACTTGTAGCCTTTGATATATGTAAGCTATAAATAATAACAATAGTAAACAATCTAGAATGTAATGAAGCAAGGACCTTATTTGTTAACAAAGAATATAGCAGAGTGCATCAAATTGCATAAGACAACAATCCAAATCTCTTTCGCTTCTACTGCAAATCTAAAAACCAGAAAAGTATTATTAACACATTAGTTGTTACATATTCCAGGTTTTACGGAACATAAAAAGGTAATAATAAGCGGCGTCAAAAACTTGACGTAATAAACTCCTACAAGTCACCAAGTGCACCTTTTCTACCCGTCACAATCAAAAGCAAATGAAAGTTATATCAAACATTTATTGTGTAATTATTGATAGTAGAAGCTTCAGATTTTATATACAGATTTTTATGTTTTAATATGGTGCAAATGAACAATATATACCGTGTCATCTCTACTAGGCATTTTGCATCCTCAGCCATTTGATTAAAGTTCATTGTGTTGTTGCGTTCAACATACTGCACTTCTGGTGGGTCCAGTCCGTGTAGTGTCCTTTGTGCTTGAGCCCATTTAAGCTCATGGTCTTCCTTCCCAAAGTTCCTTTTCCTGGTGAAAGAAACCTGCAGGAAAGAAAAACATATTTCAAGTATCTAATTGAACACTAGGAACTTGTATCAAACACTCGGCTAGCATTTTATGTTGGAAAATTTAGTGCACTTGTGGGATTAGTTCACACCTTGTAATGGGTTAGGAGGAACGGAGTGTACACCCATAAGGTCCATGAACACCCTGACTCTAATAGTGGTTTGTATTAATAGTAAGCAGTGTTTCCACTGAAGCATTGGTGTTCCACGGCGGTGTTTTTCAAGAGCGAGTTTCGGGCAAGTTTTCACCGCTATGAAAGCTTGATGAAAGTACCGCTTTGTAACGGGCTTTGACCTATTCAGCTGGCGATTATAACCGCATAATGACCACGCTTAATTGGTCATGTAACCACTAACGGCTATAATGGGGATAATTATGAGGCTATTAATGGACCGATTAATACTCATAATTCCATTTGACTAGCTCAGAGTAACCTCCTATAAATAGGAGATCTGTTTGTGCATGATGGAGACACATAAACGATTAACACTTATAAGCGCAAGAGTTATTGAATTGTGCCTAATTCCATAACTACATTTGGTCTTATCCCAAGTAGATATTCGTGTAACCCAGGCATTAGGGTCGAATAGTTTACTTTGGAAAGTGATCACACGATTCCAAGTGATATCCGGTAACCACCTAGTGGTATTTGTTTCTGCTGATTCGTTATTTGTTTCTGCTGACATTGATTATCTTACCGTGTTCTGGGAGTTACACACCAACATTTTACTCACCCGTTGATCAATAACCAGATCCCAAGCTTACCACTTATAGTATATCTAATGAAGAACTCGATGAGATCAAGTGGAATGTAGAATACAATGTTGTAAAGCCAAATTACTCCAGCCCAACCCCATCTGATCCCTTCAATTGCAGTAAAACTCTAGTTTGCATAAACGGCAATCAATGTTGCAATCTGAAATAAATTGAAAAGGATCATCAACCATTTAATTATTCAAATTTTAACAAGAACAATAAACTAAAAAAGATTGGTCGTAAATAATCATTCCACTTACCGGTTAAGCAATTAAGAAAGCGTTGAAAAGATAAGATCCTGGGCATTCTACAAAGGACCAACTCCTGGACTGGGTAAGAATATGAGGGCTTGACAAATAGCACTCACTTGTAGGTTTATTGCTGAGGCTAGCTTTCTAAAATCATCTCAAGCACCTTTCTGGAGGCTTGCAACTCCAAATACATGCTGGACAACACCACAATAAACAAAATCAAACCACTAAAACTCATGTCTTCTTGATTTGCAGAAGTGATGAAAAACAGATAATATGGAAATGAGGTGTAGCCGTGTAGAAAAAAGAAAGATTACTTGAGGCTTGTACACTTTCATGTTTGTAATGGCATGTAGTAATAAAGGCTTTCGGATAAGAGTTATCTATTTTGTCATACATTATATCAAACATTTGGTGAGCAAAATAGAAACGGAATCTACAAATATTGTAGAGGTAGTCTGCAACAGATACCACTTTTTCAATTGAGATACACTACATTTACCATCTTATTAATCCTTCGTAATCAGTAGCATTAAGTTTCTAAACTATAACATACCGAGAGCTGAAATCAATAGAAGATATCAAAAAACGATACTTACATAAAAACACATAGTCAAATAGCTAAGCATTTGTACAACACATTTACTACAACATGACTATCGACTATCGAGTACCACTAAATACCTGATTACTCAACAACTAGCAATTTATGTCTAAAGCTTTGGGATTATTTATGTCAAAATGATGGAACTCTGCATTCTATATTTTTTAACAACAAAGTTTCATTTAATTTACCAAAGTAATACTCAGTAAATAGTTACGGAGTAAATAATTTGGGTGGGCATCTAATGAATTTAAGTATTATTACTCTTATCAAATAAGTTGTTTGGTATAAGATTTATAAAAATATGCATATGCCAAGTCTCTGTATATATTGCCCACAACACAAATGTTTTAGCAAAGTGCTTGTTAATGTCTAAAATTTAGCGACGCAATTAGCGATTTTTGGAGTGTCGCAATATCCAGCGATGTCTTTATCGACATGTCTTTATGTAGTCACAAGTTAGCGTCTCGGCTTGCGATGTGTTAAAATATGTCGCAAAAATAGCGACGCAATTAACGACACAAATTGTGGCAAGTTTATCTTACAAAGAGTTGCGACATATTGGCGACTTGATTTGCGACGTTGACAACATTGTTGTCGCTAAAAGTGTCGCTTACCCGTCGCAAAATTGCGACTTTCAATACCATGTCGCTAAAGACGTCGCTAAATGACTATTTTCTTGTAGTAAAGATTAATACTTTGTAACCTTTTTTTTTTTTTTTTTTTTTTCGTAATGTGTAAGAGTCGATGCTTTTGAGTGATTCCAAGAATACCCTTTGTTATTTTATCAAGATTATTATGTTTAGTCTAAGTTCTTGAATTGTATCAGGTGCTAGAATGCTTGAATGCAGCTTTCATACATGAGGTTTGTTTAAGATGTTTATTAAGTTCAAAAACAATGATATAAACTAATGAAAATTATTCACACATCTGAGTTAATGATACACTTTATGATCGGTATTGATATGTAGACATGACTACATTTAGGGAACCTCATACGTTTTGCAGTTAATGAGAGTGGATCAACATTTGTTGATGGAAAGTTGGTGAAGGTTTATTTAGACTAGAAGAGTTCAAATAAAACACCCTCATAAAGTAAAAAGTGTAGGAGACAATATCAATCATTAGATGTTTTGACTTTGACTTGATCAAAGGCTAAAAATATATGTGGCAATTCGGTAAATGAGAAGAAGTTTTAAGCCTAGATAGTTTGGTCGAGGGTATCTTAGTAATTTTACCACATTATGCATCTTTTGACCTTCCAATCGTTGCATAAACAACGGATTTTAATTATCTCGTTTGAATCTTATTTAGCAATACAAAACTAATTTCTCCATCCAAGAATGTATCCATGATAGTTTCAATTCTTTTGCTTTAGAACAGTTCAAAAATTTTGGCATATCAAAATCAAATTATATCATGTCAAAATATTCATGGAATCTAAACTATTTTATTCGGTTATTTTCCGTCCAAATCCATTATGAATAAAACGGGCTATATTGGTTTACTTCAAATCCATTATGAACTATATTAGTTTCTTTGTAAACCCGTAATATGATAATTGTTCTTGGATTTTGGTTTTAATAAAATTATTTTTATCGCTTTTGGTGTTGATCATAATTTTAAGGATGACGTGAACAAAGATTTGAAAATAGTGATGATGGGTGATGATGCAAGAATTTATGACCACGATGATGATGCAAAGACTCAACGATGATAATGATGCAAGAATCGACGACGATGATGATGCAAGATCGACGACGACGATGGCGTAAGAATCGACGACGACGATGATGCAAGATCGACGACGACGATGGCGCAAGAATCTACGACGACAATCATGCAAGAATCTACGAAGACAATGGTGATGCAAGGATCAGCGACGATGATGAAAGAATCTATGATGACGATGGGCATGCAAGGATCGATGAAGACGATGATGCAAGAATCGTCGACGACAATGGCAATGCAAGAAATATAGATGATGACAGTTTTTGCATCTTATTTTTTAAATAATAATATTTAAATTAAATATAAAAAATTGGTAGGGGTTGATTAACGAAAAAGGAGGGGGAATGAAACAAAATAAAAAGTCGTAAATGCCCTTCATGGCCTGAACACGTGTAAAAGATTGGTGGTATTTTAGCTATTTCAGGTTAAGATGCTCTTTTACAAGAACTCTTCCCTTATTTAGACTACATAGGAAAGGTCTCATGTGCACGTGTTTTGCCGATATTTGTCTATGTTTACCCTTCTAAAACCCTAAAACATAACCCATTCAGCAACTCTAAAACACTACACACAAACAACACACAAGTGAATATTGTGGTTTTTTTATTATTTTTTTCTTTTTTTCTTTTTAAGGTTTTTTTGTTGACAATTGATGTTTTTTGTGTTTGCGTTTTAGATATGTACATAGAAGAAAACGATATCGTCAGTTAAAGATGTCATTTCTTTGATAGGAACTCATTGTCATGGTGTTATTGATCATGTAAGACATAGAGAGTTGGTTATGAGTAAGGGAAAAAGCTATAAAATAGTCACGTATTTTCGAAATTGTTCGTCTAAAACCATTTACTTTTTTATTACCTTACGTCACCAACGAAATTTCAAACTTTGTTCCAACTTCACCAATATGACCTTAAAATGACTAATTACCCTTGTTTTCATCACTCCCTCTCATCTCTCACACTCATCTGACTAAAACCGGATAGAAACACATACATCTTTATCCTTGTCATCAACCAATTATATACCCATCCAGCAATCATATACCCGTCCCAGGACGCCCTATGTATCCCATCCCAACAATCATACACTCATCCAATATGTTCCTTCATTTCGTTAAATCATTCTCATTTTCAAACTCCATATCATCATTCCTTAAACACGGATCATCATTTAAACCCTAATTTCACTTGTTTCATCATCCTCATTGTCTTGAATATCTCTAAACCGATTCCACGATGCTAAATCCGAAAACTCAAGATTCTTGAATTCAATTCTAACACCACTTGATCCATAACTTCCGGTGTTGTTGGTTTATGTATATATTTATATATGTGTATGTCCGGATTCGAACTTCGTGAGCAGGGATTGCACACATTACGAATAAGAACTAAAGATATATAATTAATGTAAAATGATTACGATTAATCATATTACACAAAGCCAACTAACGATCGTTAAGTATTTAACGGAAAATGACTAACGGTCATTGAATGTAAAAGAAAGAACTAATAGTGAAATTCAAAGTAAAAGGAAAGTTTGGGAAACCCTCATGGGTTGTATTCGTCGAGCAAAGGGTATGGGTAACCCACCCATAACCTAATACAAAGGAGTTTTATGAATTCAAATAATCTTGAAATATGTACAAACTACAAGAATCCATGAATGGATATATATGCATGCACCTAAGAGATAATTCTTATGTTTAATATTAAATCCAAGTTTTGATTTAATAATTATAATAAGATAGCTCATAAGTATTCCGAAAAACTAGTGGGAGTATTATGTTGACTAGTTATGCTCAACTAAGAGCATAGTTGCATTATATATTAAAGAATAAAGAATACTTTAAACTTTAAAAGGTTTGAAAGTTGATTGTCATAAATTGGTGATTGAGGATGTCAAACACTTTATGAAATATTATGTGGCAATGTCAAGATATTTGAATGCGCACATACAAGAAGTTCACTTATTTAATTCTGGACATAAGTATTCTCAAAATTCCTATAGATCAAAGTTAGTTGAAATTATGCCTTGTCAATAAGTATGATTATCATGACTTGAGGCAAAATTCATTAACTAAAGTTATCATGCACTGATCTATTTAGTATTTGGATAAATGATGTTAAACAATTATTATTTATAATAAATTAAAGTACTTTATACGTTTAATTTCTATTATTATAATGTTATCCTATATTTTCATGTTTAAATCCTTGAATAACTTAAAATATTCTAAATAGTCCGTTGTCAATTGATAACATGGGAATGTTATTAATTAAGACAAATATGAGTTTTAGTTAGGATATACTTGAAAGTATATTGATGAGCATGACTAATTTTAGATGATATTCAATGGACTGAATATAGGACTTATCCCAACCACATGATGGTACTTTATGGATATTTGTCATTAAGTATATCATGAATATTTATCCTCGGACTTGAGACACCGGAGAAATGTCATGGATGTAGTGCATTTACGTGAAGCAATCTAACATTATCGTAATTGGTGGTTATAAGGATTGTTTTGAAATTGTTGCGAAATTTATGAATTACGCAGTAGTCAAAACAAGATTTGTTTCCTTCAAATTTGTTTTGAACCTTATCTTCTTGGGCCTCCGTAAGGTTGACAAGATGTTTGCATGGCCATGCCCAAGGTCTTCAAATCGTTAAGAAGAATTGGTAATCTTGATCAAACATATAAAGCGAGAAGCAGAATAGTTAATTAAGAAATGAGTAAGATCCATATTCTTATTAACATGGTATTAGAAACAAAAGGATGAATATGATGATGAATCATCAAAGCAGTTTTTTCTCGTAAAACCATGCACGAGTTGTATTGGGGGCATTGGCGTGTTGCTAGACGCTAGCCAATGTCATTACATTTTATAAAACATATCCAAGTGGGAGTGTTGGGTTTTATGTATATATTTATATATGTGTATGTCAGGATTGAACTTGTCACCACGGATTGCACATTAAGAATGAGAATTAAAGATATATAATTAATGTAAAATGATTACGATTAATTATATTACACAAAGTCGACTAACAATCGTTAAGTATTTAACGGAAAATGACTAACGATCGTTAAATATTAAAGAGAAGGACTAATAGTGAAATTCGGTAAAAGGAAAGTTTAGGAAACCCTTGTGGGTTGTATTTGGCGAGAAAAGGGTATGGGTAACCCAACCCATAACCTAACTTGTTCCCAAAGTTTTCTAAGCACTATATAAGCAAAGTTAGGGTAAAGGTTTTAGGTTAACTTTAGCTTACATACACAACTAACCCTAAAACTTTCACTCTTCTCTCTTGCATAATTGATTGAACACCCCTAATACATTAGGGTTTCGGTTTAGTTTTAAACAAACAAAGCTTTATGTTTTAAGATATAGTAATCTTTTAATTTGTTGTTAGTTAGGTGTGTGCAAGAATGTGGTATAACACACTATTATTACGTCAATTGGTTTGAGTTATAAAGCGGTGAGGATAACTCGTTAAACCACTTTACTTGAATTGAAGAGATCTAGCCAATTGCAAGAGGTATGTTTACGCTTTATTTTTCAATTAATTAAATTACGAGTTATATGTAGTCTTCCGTTGTGTCTTCTGTGGTCTCTTGTGTTGTTATTTTATATGTAAGTTTAACAATTCCAACAGTATCCACTTCATCAAAATCAAACAAATCATTAAGCTTATTATTACAAACCCTAACATCACATGATTTCCGACGTTGATTTGAAATGACACTATCGTTTTTTCAACTGCGACGGATGTGCTTCATGAGTTCGGAGGAAGATGAGGATCCAACGTGGTGTATAGTACAACGCTCATCGGAAATGAGATGATTTTGGTGGTTGAAGATGATGATAATGAATCCAGAGTAGTGGTGAGGCGATCAGTGAGGCATAATGCGCATAGAGCGGTGGTTGGTGATCGAGTTTGGGTGATGTTGACATGTGGTGCGACGAAGGGTGCGGGTTCGGGCTGGTGGATCCATCGTTATAAGAAGCAATGCATAATGTGGGAGTGTAGGAGTTTGTTTTTTGTGTAAATATAATGTGTATGGGTTAAATTGTTCCTATTTTATGGAAGTTTTTTCTCCAAAATAATGTTAAACTACATTTTCTGAAAGTAAGAGTAGATGTAATAAGTGTTTACTTGTTTACGTAGATTTATAACCATTTTAATTTTTGTTAAATTTGATATGATAAATTGTTTTAAATGTGTCTTTAGAGTGGAAATATGCGTATTGAGAAGCGTCCATGATGGTGGGCCTTTTAAATAGGTTTATAATATGTCAAATCATTAATTTATAAACTATAAACCTATTACCACTATGTGTAAACCTTTATAATTATATCAAATGTTCAAACATAACATGCGTTAAATTATGAAAGGTTTAGGATCTTGGGCCTCTTCGTCCACATAGATATAAATCATGCTCACTATGGTTAAAACAAAGATAAACCTTTTCATAGCTTTTACACCTTTTTATAAACCTCTTATAGTGGATGCCCTGACGTCTGATTGTTTTTGTGTGTGTTGTCGTGGTTGTGTATGCAAATTCAAAGTAAGAGTTTTTATCTGGGTTTTAAAGTAAGATGAGTGTGAGAGATGAGAGGGATTGATGAAGACAAGGGTAATATAGTCATCTCAGGGTCATATTGGTGAAATCGGAACAAAGATTAATTTTTCATTGGTGAAGCAAGGTAATAAAAAAGTTAGTGGTTCTAGACGGACCATTTCGAAAAGTACGTGACTATTTTATAGTTTTTACCCTATGAGTAATTCAAAGTTTCGTACTTTTAGGTTTAAGAGTAAATTACATCGTTCGTCCATGTGGTTTGGGCCAAATTCCTGATTAAATCCCTATCTTTTTTTTTACCTTATAATCAAACTATGTAACACCGTCAATCCTTATCTCCCAATTCAGTTATCTTCTGCATTAGCTCCCATCCGTCAAGTGGCAACGTTAGTTCATTAACCAAACGATCGTTTGCAACGTTAGTCCTTTATACTAACGGCCGTTTCTAATTAACTAAAATTTGGTTTTCTTAAAAAAATATTTCCTACGCGATTTTATACGATTTTATACACGATTTTATCTGGCTTTTAGACACGTTTTATACATGTTTTATACACGTTTTAAACATGATTTTATACGTGGTTTCACAAGTTTTTATACATGATTTTATACGTTTTTAAACATGGTTTTATCTGTGATTTTATACATGGTTTTATGCATGGTTTCATACGTTTTATATATGGTTTTAAGCGGTTTCATACATGTTTTATACACGTTTTAGACACATTATGCGTGTTTTTATACATGGTTTTATCTGCGGTTTATACACGTTTTATACATGGTTTATATGCGGTTTCATACACGTTTTATACATGGTTTAATCTGCGGTTTATGCATCGTTTTATACACGATTTATCACGCAGTTTTTAGACACATTTATACACGTTTTATACATTGTTTTATACGCGATTTTATACACGTTTGTATAAAACGTGTAC